>MU225567.1:3200232-3254047 GCA_018584345.1 Thuja plicata
TTCTTGAATTGTGAGGTGCAATTATCTGACCATATTATGTGTTGGTTGTACTCAATACCTCTTTCCCTTAAATTATCATAGAAAACTTTGAAGCAACCTTGCACAAACTCTAATGAATGTGTGCGATCATCACTGATGTAGAAGTGATATTCTCTTATAACCTTTCTATTTGCATCTGTGCTATCATGTGCATGCAAGAATACTATATGTACAAATATCATCACTTGTATAGAATGGTAATACAATGCTTGCACTTCATTCTGAGATTTAAGTGTATAATTCTCAGAAAAATCAACAATGGAGACAATAGTACCAATCGGAAAAGTGTCCTTACATATCTTGAATTGCTCATCCAACCACCTAGCTCTATGTGAATGACGTATGTACTCATAAACTAGTTTCTCTTTAAATATCTTCATAAAATCAGCTACGCATATATCATTTTTCACTAATTCACACCTCTTAAGTTCTTTTCCATCATTTAGACCATTAGTTACTCTCTTGTATTTTCCAAAAGAAACTAGTGTATTTCCAATCTCATTTGTGCTCTCTAGATGGTGACATATCCACAACTTTCTCATACCACCACATGCACTACAAGCTCCATTCATACACATCATCTTATAATAAATGCAACCATCATCTCAATTGCATAATACACTTGACATAAAATCTCTTGATGACGTAGGAGGTGCTTGAAGACCACATTCCTGCAAAATAGTGTTAGTATGCAAAGTACAACAAAAATGATGATATATATCATAATGCATGGAAAATTTAGTATGTACCCTGCAACAACATGTAGTGCGTGCATGATTAATCTTGACGTAAAAGGTTTTTGTCATTTCAAAAAATCTTTGACTAATTTTAATTTGAAGAAACCTTTGGAGGAATCTTTCATAAAATTGTGCTTGTGTCATATCCAAAAAGTGTTTTGGATGTGGCATACGATTTGTAGATCTGATTCTCCTCCTAACAACGTCTCTTTGGTTGGGTGAAACCCTTGTGTTGTCATGCCAAAACTTTTCAATTAATGATCTTAATGCAACAACGACAACCTTGTCCTTGCGTGGAAGTCTATCCGAGAATGACCAAAGAGAATTAGTGTTTGAATCCTCAATTTTTCTTGCCTTTGTAAGGCTCTTCGTAATGTTGATCTACCTATCCTTAATGACTTACTTGTTTTCCTTATTATATGATATTTTCTCATTTCCTTTCCCATTATAGTTGATGTGAGGACATGTCGAGTAATATTAGCATCTTTACTACATGATTTTGAACCAATGGATTGGTATGCATTGAATAGATTCCTCACAATGGTTCTCTCAGTACTATTTTCAGATGTTCTCAACCCCACAATTGTCATTGTCTCTCTAAATTTCAGATTCTTAATCATTTCAACAACTACTTGACATCTTCCACTTTGATTTAATTTTTCAAAATAGCTATTCCAAATCTTTTAACAATTCTTCTACAATTTCTTTCTGACATTTTATCATGCATTGGCCTCAAAATATTTTCATCAATGTCAATTAGAAACTTTGGTTTTCTATGACTTATTCTAGGAGGTGTTAACACAGTTGCATGCTCTACATTTTCATTAGATGAATTAGGTGCATCTATCCACATCAGTTCAATTGGTGTATGTTGATGATTTTCATTTTCATTATGTGCATTTTGTTCATTAATGATATTGAATTGAAATCATGCATTTGTCACATTAACATTAACACCAACATTTTCATTACTTACGTTGCTTGCATTTGGTGTTGTACCTTGTCATATTCTCCACATGTGCTCCCTTTGTTTTTCCTTTTCTGTCTCTCGTTGTTCAATTGTTGCTCTTTTGTTCTTTCCCATTGTTCATATTGAATGGACCCTATGAATAATATGATGAACATAGAATAAAATGTGAACATCAAATACAAAAAATAAGAATAAATTAACCGTTTTCTTGAAATAAGAACTTCCAATGATAAAATAACATTAAAAAAACAAATAAAAAACACAATTTTCAATCATTGCAAAGAAAAACATGCAAAAAAGTGCAATGACTGTTTAAGACCATTGAACCAAACAAATCTCCTAATTCAACAAAACCCAATCAGGTTATGAGAACATAATGGCTTTGTGTTCCTAATTACTCAGAACCCGATCGGGTTCTGAGAACATAACGACTCCATGCTCCTAGTTATTTAGAACCCTGAAAAACTAAGAACAAAGGAGGATTGTGTGAGAGAGAGAGAGAGTACATTTTCAACCTAGTACATTTTCAACCTAATGTATACTCTCTCTCTCTCTCTCTCTCTCTCTAGTTATGGAGAATAAAATTAATATTTTTTAGTTCTTCAAAACCCGATCGGGTTTTGAAGTAGTTTTTTTCTTTTCAGAACCCGATCGGGTTTTTAAGTACATTTTTTTTTACAGAACCCGATCGGGTTTTGAATTACTTTTGTCTTTTCATAACCTGATCGGGTTATTTGAAATTAAGAAACCCGATCGGGTTATGGCTCGGGAAGAGGCTTAAAAAATGACCCAAAGGCTTATAGGCTCATTTTCCCTCCATTTTTGTTGTTTTAGATGTTTTTTTTATCTTGTAAGATGATTTATCGACTTTATCTTTATCAGGTTTACAATTTGTCAACTGGGTAGTTTTATAATTTTCACCATAATCTCACACGTCTTCTTAGCTTTCTAACCATATACATTTTTCTATTTTTGGACAACATTAGCATAGTAAACTTTAATTTTCTTTACCGGTGTCTTGATTGTATTCAAAGACATGTCTACCATTTTTTTAATAAATTTTGAAATACTTAATAAAATTACAAATAAATTACATATTATTGTTCTACACTTGATTCTATACACTTTAATAAAAAAATGTTTTCATTTTTGATTATTTTGATGCAAGTTATGCCCAGCGCACGAACAGGTACCAAATTTTTAGGATGCGACCACTTCAAAAAATCATAGAAAAAAATACTCATAAAAAAATTACAAAAAAATACACAACTTCTAGATCTCACTCTTACCTATCATCCTACCAAAGGGATTTAAAAAATATTGAATATAACTATACCTTTTGTACCACACGGAAATAGATATGTTATGTTTTTCCAAAAAAATCAGGAACATGTTTTTGTACACGCGAGGTTTGACCCTCTTAATCTTATCGGGTATTAAAAAAATTAGTGTTCTAGAAACTAGATTCAGAGTACTACAATTTTAATTTTTTATACATCTTATTTTGAGTGCATGACCCTCAAACTCCTATTCCAAATTCAGGTTTACCCAATTACAGAAAAAATGTGTCCACTTATACCCCCCTTTTTGGTCCACAACTTTGTGCACATACCCAAAGAAAGCAGTGAAACTTGGAATGAAATATTCAATCCCCCCAAGAAGGTACTGACTCTTACCGAGAAACCTCACTATGATGAGAAAGAGGCCACACCAAGCCCATAACATATCTTCATCAATGACACCGAGGATGTCACTCCAGTTAATTTGACAACAATGACAAGAAAGGCCATGAATGACATACCTCACATATTCAAATCATTAGGGGAAACACTAGACATCACAATCAAATATATAACTCAGCTTGATTCTAATGATGATCCCAAGAATGATGATAATGTAATTGATGCCACCGAGCAAGAAAAGGAAAAGGAAACAATGGATGTTGCACAGGTAGATGTACCAGGTCACATGCCCTTATTGATACACGCTATCAATATCATTACTTAAGAAAAGGAGAAGACAGCTGATGCAACCATACCAATGGACACATATACTGAACAAGGGAAGAAAAAATATACAAATAAGGAAAAGAAAGATACAAGTGGAGAGGAAGCATAGAGTGATGCCACTACCAAGAACATCGACAAGGAAAAGGTTGGAGATAAAGATAAGGTTGATGTAGAGATGTCTACTACTAACCAACAGGTTAATACCAAAAACATACAAAAGGTGCCCCACCTCCCACACAATATCCTAAAGAAAAATAGATAGAGAAGGAACTTGCAATAGTCCTTCATTCCCCTTCTTTCAGCACTATTTCAAAGAAGAAGAAGAAAATAAAAGCATCGGTCACAATCGATGAAATCATTGACATACCTACTCTGATCCTAGAACACTAGATCCTGAGTCCCTGACCAAGTATGGTGAACTTTGCAAGAGGAAGGCTATATAGGAAAAACTTGAGAAGGAGCACAAGAACTCACAAGTCCTGGATACCAAAAAAGAAGTACTATTGCAGATAGTACTTGACACTAAAATTGATCAAAATTCTCAAATACTTGATCAATTAGTAGTACTCACCGATGCCATTACATCATAGAATGTAGATGTAATACATACATATGTGTGTGTGTGTGTGTGTGTGTGTGTGTGTGTTTTATGTATGTTTTGGATGTGTGGCGTGGGGGTTTAATTTTTTAATTATAAAGTAAAACAATAGATCTGAAAGATTAGGATGAAATGACACACTTATCTTGAAATGTAGCAGATCTAGAAATACCTATTTTCTGGTGTCTGTACTGAGTTTCTAGAGATTCTGCAACCCAATTTGGAATAGAAACACAGAGACGGAGAAAACCCAAAAATGTTTTTATTTTCTGAGCAAGGTTGACCTTGACCCAAATACAGGTCAACCTTGACCCCTTTATGTCGACCTTGACCTGCGCTGCTCCGATGGAATTTTTTTTTGCGGATCCCAAAACTTTGCCAAAAAGGGTATCCGAATCTTCTTTATAATTCACTGATCCATACCTATTCCTGCAAGGAAAATAGTTTTTTTTGTTGGGGGAGGGTTTTGCGTTAGTCAAACCCTGATTTAGGAATTAACCTAGAAATCAAAATTGAAAGGGAGAATGATAGCAAGTAGTAGAAGTAGATATAACAACGAAGCTATGATATTCAATAAATATGCAATTATATTTCAAATGTAATCAAGTATGTTAATATGAAAGCTTAGACTCAACATTAAAAACCATAAATGTAAATCAAAACCTCCATGGTTATATGCTTGGAATCCACCTTGAAGGAAGAATGAATTAATCTTGAGGATGCACAAAGGATCTTGAAGGAAGATCACACCACCATGATGGATAGATCTAGAGTTTGAATGATGAATCTTGAATGTTTAAACCAAATCCCTTTAAAGGCTTGAAGGCTTGAATCCTTGATCTTCAATGGAGAACTTGAATGCTTGATAAGAAGACTTTAAAACCTTGATTGAACACTTGGAAGCTTGAAAGCATGTAGAACAATGGATGCTTGAAAGTAGATGATCTCTTTGATAAGTTTCTTGATATTCTTGTCTCTTAGTCCTTAGAAAATAAGAGGAGAAAGACTTCCTTATATATAAGTCTAGGACACAAACTTCTAGAGAGATCGACATAGGAGAATTAAATTGTAATTAGGCCTATACCCCTAGAAGTGGACCTATATTAAATATCTTTTAGGATTCACCACTTTGAAACCTGATAGCGCACTCAAAAGCAGGAAAATAAACTTTTGAGTTTGCCCTCGCAGCCAGAAAAATTTCCAATGGAAAAGGGGGACCTTGACCAAGGGGATTAAGACCCCTGGAAAATATGTCAGGTGAGAAAAACAATGCCCGAAGAGGCCAAATTAGGGTCCTAAATAGAAAAAGAAGATGGAAAAAGGGTAGAAATTAGAGGAAAACATGATAATGGCCCAAAACACCCCCTAAGGAGGGATAAACAGTCTTAACATGGAAGTGCTTCCATTTTAAGATGATACAAAAGATGCAGACAAAGTCATTGAGGAACGTGCTGAGGAGAAGAATCAATACAAGTTAACCAAGAAGATCAACCAAGAAGTGGCACAAAATAAGGTAAAGCTTCCTGAATTAGTAACTACAATGGAACCAATATTATCAGAAGTAGTTAAACTAGTTCAAATGTTGTGCACAATAGAGCATTTCACTACTGAGCATAGTGAAAAGATAGAAAAGACCTGGATGAAGATCTTAAGGCTAGTGCACGAAGTCTAACAACCGAAGAAAATGCATCCCAATTGCATTATGAGAAGATTGTAGAGTCAAAAAGTTTGAGACTAGAACTACAAAAGGCTAAAATCAGAATCCGAGATGAGGTAACCAAGCTACAAGCTGTGTTACTCCTGAATCTCACATTGTTGTTGAAACACATGACTTCGGCAAAAGCATTGATTGCCACCCAAGAGATGTCTATTACCGAGAGTATATATGACATGCAAACTAGACTCACATTGGAATACATGACCCTGGAACACCTCCAAGAGAAATGGGAGAAGATAATGGGAGACATTCAAAAATCCCATGCCCACATACTTGACAAGCTATAAGTATTACACCTTGGTCATTATTTTCAAAAAATAGGGGAAATTATGTGTAAGGGGGAAATATACATGTAAAGGGGGAATATATATGTATAACACGTCAATAGGGGAAAACATGTCAAAGGCCAAAGAGGGAAATATACAAAGGAGAAACATGTACATACATCATACCAAGGCATGCACATAGGGGGAGTCATTGACAAGGAATACACTTGGTGTAGATACTGAACATTTCAGTTTGCACATATCAGTTTTTGATACTAATGCCAAAGGGGGAGATTAATAATCCTAAAGGATCATATTTGTCATTAGTATACAAGGAAATAGTTTTTGGACTGTCAGTTTACATTATCACCAAGTGACAACATTCAAACAAGCACAATGGTCACTGAAACAGTTAAGTGAAATGGTCACCAAAAATGTCTTAACACAATGAACACCGAAAGCACTATCACTGACACAAAGTTTATAGAGTGAACTGAGAGCACAAGTCTACGGAGAGACACTTTTATTTCTGAGATAAGTGGATTTGATATACAAGTCAGATTAAACACTTTAGTTTTATAATTAGCTTTATGCTTAGCTGTAAAACCATTTCTTGAGGAACAAGTAAAGCATAAGTAACTGTTTTAATCAGTCCAACTGATTGTAAACATGCAAACTAGGAGATCAAGGTCAAGTTGTAAATCTTTGATCATAGAGTTTTTATTGTTAAGAGTGAAACCTTATTAGGTCATTATATTGTATAAATAGATGTAGTAATCAATGAGAACAAGAGAATTGTAGCCAAAGCAAACATCTATGGATCAAACAAAGAGTTTCATGGAGAAGGACACAAAAGGAAGAATTTAGTTATGAAGAACAAGATTCAAGGCTATCAAGCAGAACAGAGGTATTAATCAATCACTATAGGTAATATATATACATTGTGAACTTAAAGGATCTGTATTTAGAAATAGAAGAAATCCTTTAAGAAGGTGGACTTAATAGTCTTATTATAAATCTCTTAACTGAGTGCACACTTAACAGTGTTATTAAAATATCTTAACCGAGTAGACCTAACCAATCTAAAATGTTACTCCTAACAGGGTAAGATCATTAGAAGTGATCACACTTGTAGCCTTAACTGACACCTTCCATTTTGTAGATAGTTAAGCTTTGTGGGTTTCATCCCCACCACAGTTTTTACCATCTAACAGGGGTTTTCTGCATTACAAATTCTTGTGTCATGTTAACTACTTTTCATGAATGTTTCTATGAATGTTTACATGCAATTAAGTTTATTTTTTGATATTACATGCATAAGGTAGAAAATCAATATGGTCGGTAATGAAAGGAAAGATTACTAAAGGATAACTGATAAAATTTTTTAAGGGTACTGATTAATCCCTCCCCTCTCAATACACACCATTCCATTATTCCACTAGTAAGATATACCCAAAACATAGAGACCTTCTTTGTCAAGCATCAATGTCACAGTCTAGTTAAACCAGTCTTCACTAAAACATCTGTAACATCACAAATATGTAATATTAAGCCAAGTGACCTTACGAATAAGGTCATCACACATCCTTCTCCATGTTGGTTGTATTCCAGGTTTTGGTTTCTTTCCCTCAGCTTTGTGGTTTTCCCTCTCCAAGTTTTCATGTTTTTAAGTCCAAACCTATGAGAATATTCAAAAGGCTTGAAACCCTAGCTCCTATTCAATGTTCAAATTTGAAGAGAAACCCTAGGGTGTTGTTCATTTATGTTTCTCAGTTACCTTTTTGCCTCACTTAAGTCATGAGTTGTATTCTAATCTCTTAGTCACAAAAATTAAACGTCATATTCCCTTTTTCTCTTAGACTTTGTAATTAGCCTTTGTCACGTAATCTCGTGCAACATAAGAATATTCCTTTTTCATTACTAGACTTTGCGATTTTATTTGTGTCGCATAATCACGGAATCGTTAAACAGGCCAGCAATATGTCAAAGGGGCCGACAGATAGGTCAGGAGGTCACAAGAAATTTGCAGCAATCAAGGGTTTATTATGAGACATTGCAATTTCCTTGTGTCACACGATCACTAAATAAGTCTGAGGTGAAGTGTGATGCAAAAATAGTTAGTCACGCAGTCTCTAGAAAAGATGCCAGTTAAGTTAAAACTTCTGAGACCTTGCGACTAACGTTTTACGGTTTGGGATAAAGCACAGTCAGGTTGTCGCCAGATAACTCAGCTTTCAAATCATGATAAGACATATGTCATGAGGTAAATGGACTTTGAAGAGTGATCCCTTAAAGCTAAAAGTTTATTCAGCGACTATGAGACTAACTAGGAGTTTCTGTTGGTCACAAGGTCTCGAGATATTTTCAGGGTATAAGAAGTTACTTGGAAATTAAGCGATAGCTATCAGATAAAGTCATTAAAAGATCCTATAGTAGTCACCAGGTCTGAGAATAAAAGAGCCTAAGGAGAAAAGTCCTTGCGACTCAGCGGCTAAGGGTATGTCGCGAGGTGGTCAGATAAATTAAATGGCAACATACCTTTGTCGCGTTGTCTCAAGAAATTTTGGTACTTAGCATTTTCATTTAGCGATCGGGCGATTGAGGGTAGTCGCGCAGTCTGGCAAAGGAAAGATAACATTTAGCGACTAAGAGATAACTGTAGAAGTTAACACTAACAGTTAGTCACATAGTCTCAGAAAAGAATGCAGGTTAGTAATAGTCATTGGCGACTTTGATTTCCTCATTGTCGCGTGATCGCCAAATGGTGACTGTGGTTAGCAAAAGTAAAGGAAGTTGTGTAGTTTCCATGTCTCCAGAGAAATCATGGGTTAAGGATTGGGGTCAGCGACAGAGAAAATAAGTGCAGTCGTGTGGTCGCTTGATACCAAAGTCTGTGAAAAGGCGGCAGTATCAAATATGTCAGTATGAATCATTCATCAGCCAATCAGACTTTTAAGTTTTGATTACTGCGCAGAACAGGGTAGCTGAGATGTATGATAGTGGGCCAATCCTAGGATGACATGTCAGCTCATTTGAATTTTATAAGGTTTTGTCGAGGATTCAGTTTTATGAATTTGATTTTCCTGTCACGATCAGGAAACTACGACTAGGTTTTCAATTATGTTCGCAGTATGTGGAATTAAAGACAAAATTAATGTTATAAAAATCATGAGCTATGTACTTCGAATGGTTACTATAAGGAGTTGATGGTATGTTCATTTGAATTCACCTTGCTTTCAGAATTCCAAAATGTGAAGAGCTGAGTTGTCTGATAGAGTAAAAATTCAGAGAATTGTAGGGTTTTCTGTGGTTTAAAAGTTCATTGTTTCCAGAGAATTGTGCATAGGGCAGTCTATGAATCTTAGTGTTAGATTTGTTTTAATATTGGTAGAGAAAAGGAAATTCAAGCACTATAAACATGAGTAGAGTGGTCAGCGTAGCCTTGACCAGTGGTGAAAGTGAGAAGGTGGAAGACAAGGCCAAGGGAAAGGTTAATTATTCAGATGAATTCCTCAGGTTGCTTCCTGGTTCAACTCAGAACAAAAGTGCAAATACAAATGTGCTCATTGATGACTATCGAAATGTTTGAGATGCTGTTACTCCAAGAACAATAGGTTTTTCTCTTTTCAATTATTTTTATAAGAACTCTGATAAGGCTATTCCAGTGTCAAACCCTTGGACCTATGGTTTAGCCAGATTAATTGATCCTGATGTCTTCGTAGATGTAGACTTGTTCCTAGACCTGGCCAATCATTATGATGTTTTCTCCAAAGAAATCAAAAGGAATGATGGCACTTCCTTATTGATATTGAACAAAAATTCATTCATGCAAGCCTTCGGCTTATATAGCACCATGTCCACTAGAATTGATATGACAAAGTAGCAACAGAGATATACTTTGAAGCCTGGTATTGCTAGAGGCCAGTTGCTGAAATATATGCTAAAGGAAGTGAGAAAGTATTTGGATCCTATGTCTGGGACCAGCCCATATTATTACAAGGATTTACATTTCTATATCAAGTATGTTGCCTATGCCTTGTGTAGAGTGCTAGGGATCGATGGTGATGCAGAGAAAATTAGTGCAAGAATTTTGATGATGGTGTTGGACCTACAAGAGGTCCACTCCAATACTAGTTATGATTATACTCAACATATCATAGATGAAATGCATGAGGGTTTCATTCCAACATAGAAGAAGATGAAAAACCCAAAGGATAAGGAGCCCAAGTTCTTACACTACTCCATTCTTATGCATCTCCTATTGTATTTCAATTTTGTTACCATGGATGTTAATAATTTAGCCCCTTAGAGGTTCTACCAAGCAGGACCAAATCCTATCCAATTTTGGGTGAGGGTTTGGAATTACACTTCTAGGGATTGTGATTATTGTGCTTTTTAGAATTGGATTGTGTATCCAATAGTACAGAATTTGGGGATCAGCAGAACAAGAATCCCACTAAATATTATGCAATTGCTTAGGCCATGTGACTACACAGATAGGTGGGATGGAAAGCATAATTGGGGTGATTTATTTTTGGAAGAAAACTATACAATCATCAGGGTATATGGGTGTATTCACCCACCTCATCTCTAACCATATTATGTACCAACAAGAGTGGCAGCAATGGAATTTATATGGAAGTTATTGTTGACAGAAAATGAGCATTTTGCACCACATAAGAAGGGGACTTTGACCCCTAGGCAATTCAGAATTTTTGACTTCACAATTGGCAAGGGTGCTATTGATGCAATGGGTCAATGGTTGGAAGGATACAGAATGGGGGTAGCCCCCTATAGATATATTGACCTAGAAGGTTTTATGGTAGGGGTAAGAAAATTGTATACTCCTACAATTCCCAATACTAATGTTCACTGTGAATGCATAGAGGAAGATGCAACAAGGAATATCTTAGATGAAGATGATATTCATACAAGAAGACTGAGGATTCAAGAGGTGTTGAGTCTTGAGAGGAAAATAAAGAGAAATGGGATGGCTTTTGGGGGTTTTTACCCTAATCTCCCATATTTTGATAGGATTAAAGCCATGATAGATAACTATTATGTGCTCATAGAACAACTTGATGTGGTTCTTGACAAAAAAGGTGCTCAGACACCTGATCATTCAGAGTCTGAGTACAATAGTAGTAGTGATAGTGATTATGCACATCCTACTAGGTATATTTCACCACAACAAGATATTGTTGAAGTGTCACAGTTGCAAGGAATGGAGGACCACATTATGGATTTGACAATAGTGACACAACCGGGGGATGTTGAAGAACCTACTACAAAGGGGTAGAAATTAGAGATAGGTCAGCCTTCAACTGAAGGGAAAAATAAGAAGAAAGATAAGGCTAAGGCCTTAGTACTTGGAAATAGGTTATATGATCATAACCTACGAAAAGAAATTAGGGAGGGAAAGAAACAACAACCTGATTTAGATGATGAGGTTGAAGTGCCTCTCAAGGCATGTATTGATAAAAGATTGATTCATCAACAAGAATTTTGAATGATGACAATTTTGTGAAAACTGAGGAGTTTAAAGACTTCCTGAGATGGTATATGAAAGAGAAAATAAGAGCTCAACTGGCAGTTGATGGTAAGGACACCATAACTAATGAGGCATTGGTGGCTTTGCAAACTTATGATCCTGAAAATGAGGATATCTCACCAATGGATGCCAGGAAATTGGTACTGGGAAGTGGAATACTATTGGCTGAGGGCTAGGATTTAGCATCTGCCTTTATAATTGACCAAATAAGAAAACATCCAGACCTCAAGATGGCTAGTGAAGTGCAGATAGGTGATGTGATAAAAGGATTTGGGTATAGCCCAAAGTCTCAGGCCTTTGCAATGTGGAGCCTGTGCCCAAAAGATCAAAAGCCCCAAGTGGTGAATATTTAGGAGAATATGGTGGGCAGTCAAATGGTGTAGATGATACAAAATACAGGGGATTTGGAGATATCCCAAATCATGACACATTGGGCTCACTTGAATGAAGACAAAACTAAACAATTATCTGATAAGTGTAGTACATTGTTGGAAGAGACCAGCGCATTGGCAAAAGATAGAGAATTATGCCGAATGCAACTATACCAACGGGACCAGATGATAAAGAAATTGATGGAGGAATTCAAAGCAAAACCTAAGGTGATGTATGTACCTATACAACCATAGCCCCTGCAAATTGAAGACAAAGCAAAGTCTGAAGAGGTGGTTGAGGAAAAAGCTGATGAAGAGAAAGGAAATGCAATTTCTTTAAGAGCATTGAAAGGTGTGTTACAACATAGAATTGAAATCTTAAAAGATAAATTTGATGTTGTACTCAATACCTACAACAAATTTCCAGCTTTGCATACAGAGGTAATGGGGTATTTGGCTATCCTAAACCCCTATTTTACTAAGTGGTCTACTAGGGTGCAATTATTTGAGAAGCTAGCATCATTGCAGGCCCTGAGATCAGATTTTCTAGAAATAGTGATAGAAATTGAAGATGAGATCAAAAGAGTTAACATTGCTCTCTCATTCTTTAAGGGCAAATTGAACCAAATTGAGGTAAAGTTAAGCCTCTTTTCTGATGATTTTAACAGATTTATACCTTCCTTAAGGGGAGATGATGATCAGGTAAAGGACTTAGATGCCTAGAGGGGTGAGTTTGACAGCAAAATGCCTAGTGATGAGGCATTTATTTCAGGAACAGATATTGATATAGAAGGGTTCAATAAGATATTGGATGAAGCTTTCAAGGTAGAAACTGACATCAACAAGTTTCTAGTAGATGTCAAGAATATCACTGATGCAAGATGGGACAGAAAAAAGGTCCAAATATAGAGTACTCAGGACTTCAAGTGGCCAGTAGATGATGAAGTGAAAGCATGGGAGTTGATGACTACACCCAAGAGAATGAAGCCATTAGTTGAAGAAGAAATTTTGGACGATGAGTAAGGATGACTACTTGGCACCTCACCATTGAAGATAAAGAGGATAGTTATTGCAAAAGGAGAATGTAGGTAAATCTAGAAGCACGATCATCCAGACTCGACATAACTACTACCGTCTACCATGTATACTATCTGATTCAAGTTGCTAGATCGGGAGAAGAAAAAAGAATATATGTTTTTATCTTTTTGACTTGGTCATTCCACCGCTTCTTCTCTCTCTTTATTTTTGTCTCTTCTGTAGTTTTAGGGTTAGGTTTTCTGAGATGATTTGAAGCTTGTAGCATCCTTTTGAAAAGGATTCCAAGATGGTTGAAGACCTATATATATAGAAGATAATTGTATTATAAAAAAGGGGATCAAATATAATGAAAAGAATTAGTCTTTCTAAGTCAGTGCCTGTGTTCTTTCAAGCTTCAAAGCTTTTTTATGTATAAAGGAAGGATTACATCAATAAAATACGGTGCAATTTTACTCTTCTTTTTTGTTGTCTCTTTATTTCCTGTGTATGTTTTTTTATGCTTAAGATTGTAAGGCATTCCGAAGCATTTTGGTTACAAGGTGACTATCTAATTACTTGCAAGTTTCTTTTATGTAAAGAACTAAGTTTTGTGAGTAGTTTCATGAAGCATATTAGTATTTAAGGATTTGATACAGTATTTTAGAGGTCATCAGATAATTTGTAAGGAAACTTATCTTAATTGCATGTAGGTTGTAAGGCAGCTTACAGTGTTTTGTTTATGTGAAATTTCAAGCTTTTGACTCTATAACCCAAAGGATAGGCACTGATCTAGGGCTGGGTCTGATAATCTATCATCATCTAAGATTTCAAAACATTCAAAATTATTCCAAACATACTTGTCACTAAAATATATGAGCTGAACTCGTCAAGGACTTATGTCAGCAGGACAGTGTCCACTTTGTTGATTCTTTAGAGAGTGAATCATTAGGTTATCCCTCCTAAGGACAAAGGAAGAAGGATGAAAATCCTTGACTCATTGGTTTATGTTCTCAAAACCATATCCTGGCTTATAGTACTCTGTTTTAAGTTAGTCATTGCAATCTCTAAAGTGTTCTATAAGTTGTTACATTGAGGTTTTAGGTTCATAATCAGTGAATGAAAAAATCCACCTAATACATAGACTGAAATATCAATAATATTTAAAAGGTAAAACCTGCTTGAGTCTGTGGAGCTCAAAAATGAAGAAGGATATTATCCAATCCTTAGCAATTAGCCTTTTCTCTTGCCTAAAAGAGGTTGCAATCGAGTATACAAAGTATACTGTCATCATTAGGAAAGTATTGCAAGAAAAAATGCTAACACTCCATATCCTTGTTTTTGATCATTTTGAATCATCCGTATAGTGTCCGTACACTTCTGCCAATCATCATACAATAGTAATAATCAGTTTGCTCTCTCCACAGAAACAAATATTGACATCAATGACAAACACACAAATATCAAAAACATTAGTAGTACCAAATTTGATATCATCCAACACATAGTTTATGGTATTAATGTATAGGTTATTGTGGTCCTGAGACTCTCAAGGATTAAATATGATAGGATCCTTCGAGATGGCGCAGTTTGTATCTACGCATGCAAACTTTCCCATGGGTTGACATGGGTTAAGAAGGTATTGAAAGGTATCCCTTTGAAGAGGCATTGCACAACTTTGTTCAGGAACCAAGAGAGTAGAGAGATAGAGATTCTCAAGCATTGGCTCCAAATCTTCCTATTGCACAAGTATTCTTTCTTCCCCACATGGGACATATATGGGAACATATTGAGATTAGATGGATGTATGACCTTCTCGGATGGATTGCATGGATCAGAGAGGCATGGATGTTGTAATTAGTGATGCATATATTATTGTCTACATGAATCACAATATATTCTTATATCTAATGGTTTTATCTACTACAGTTTGTATATTTTGTCATAATTGTACGTATATTTTGTATATATAATAATTGTGCGTAGATCATGTAATCAACATTAGTGGTTTGTATATGGCTTGGTACCTTCATGCTAGCCCAATGATTAGAATTTCTCAGTGATAACATTTTGTATTGAGACTCCTTGATATTTAATAGAAAAAAATAAAAGAGTGAAAGTGTCTTTTGAAAAAGTCCATATCTCATAGTTATATAAAAAAATTGCTCTATCATTAAAAACACATTTTGGAAAATGAAGTCTTTAGTTATTTTTTTCAAAATTTTCTATCTTTTCCCTCTATTTTGGGCACCTAAATGTAAGAATAAAACAAGAGTGGAATACCAAAGATCATTTTTCTTATCACTTCTCTAAGCATCCAAATTAATCCTTTCAACCTTTGAAACCTTGACACTATGCAACATAATACTTTTAAAATCACATTAAACACCTCGTTGCCTTGATTTTAGAAATAGAAGCGCAATTTTAATAAAACTAATATTCTATCCATCAACACACCTAGATATTGTCTTGAAATTCCAACCTACACAAAATTGAATAAATTAAACATAAAAAAAGTTATATTTTTTTGTGATATAGGATTTCTTATGAGCCTGAATGCTCGTACATCAGGAGAAGTAACCTTCATCTCGTGTAATTTGATATTTTCCAAGATATGTGGATATTATAGAGACAATAATAAATATGATTATTCAAAATAAGCATTAAAAATGAATTTTAACATAAGGGACTCCCGTAACATACCCCTAACACATGCTTTGTTACACAAGTTGAGGGTTACTTCACCCAATATTTGTGCATAGCATAGCATAGAAAATAAAATAAAACAAATATGAAATAAAAATCTTGCCTTCTACTGCTTAATAAAATAATACAAATTCAAGAATTACAAAATTTATTCATTTAGGTTTTACAACTTTGCAAGTTGGAGCTACAAGTACTTCTCAAGCTATTTAAATAGAATGACTCAACTCTGATTGAATAACCTCTTTCTCATACCTCCATTTTATATCACTCTTGTGCCTCTTTGAAATACAACTCCTCTTGTAGATCAGTACATGGAAAATGAGAAAAGAAATAGGTATAGCCAAAAGATGACTCTTCCTCTTCCCTAAGAGAGTGCCTAAAGAGACATCTTTTCAATTTTCCAAAGTGGGCACCTAGAGTTGTTTATTTTCTCGTTTTCTTTGTAACAAGAAAATATATGTGAATGTGTGACATTTCCCCTTCCTTATGGGAATTCCAAGATGTATTTTTATTGATTTTTTATTATGAATAATAGAAAAAATGTTTTCACTCTTAAAAAATATAATTTCCTTTAAATGTAGGCCCCAAATAGTAAAACATTTCAACCACTTATGTCCCCTTGGATACTTTCCTAGGTGCATAAAGACCTATATACAAATGTTTATAGATGATGAAGGATCTCCCCACACCCCTAAATTCTCCTGGATTATACACTTGGGATAAAAAAATTTATGGGTTTGGTCTCACAAATAGATTTGGAAGGTAGAACAATAATTTTTATTTCCAAAAAAAATTGCTAAACTCCATCACTGTAATAGGTACCTCCAACTTGTTCTTCTCTCTCCTCTTCCAAAACCTAGCCAAAACAAGCATCCTCCTATAACAACTCTTCTCCTCACTCTTCTTCCTTGATGTGGAACCAACTCCATCATAATTGTACCTTTCCACCTTATTTCCTCTCCACCCCTATCCGTCAATGTGGAATATATTCCATCATATAATGAATTCTTTCTCCAAATATTGATCCACTTATTATTCCTTCTATTATTCATTCTCAGCTCACCACTCAAAATTCCTCTTCTTTTCTCCTTCGTGGGTTTAAACCCACCCAATTTTGGCCACCTCCATCAAATATGTTTTGCAACCTCATCTACATACACTACCTCAACATACATATTTTTAGCATCCTCTAATATAAAATATACAATTTTTTATTCTTTTATTATCATCAATACCTCTATATTCTATTGCTCTAGACTTTCCGTTATTCTCGTTCTCTCCAAAAGTCATTTCACATATTTATATTTATTTTCCTTTGTTTTTTTATACATCACCCATAGCTACAATCCCCATATTTTCTTCTTTGATTTCTTCCCAAAGACACGCTCCTTTACATATTCAATTGATGCAATCCATTATGCTTCTATTAGTACAATCTCATCCACTTGTATACACAATTGTAACTCTTTCTTCAATTTTCTATTCTATTGTGAAAATTTCCAAGCCTTCATAAAGACTTGTCTCTACTATAATATTTTCCACCCTATTCTTAGGCCCAACTTCTAGGAATCTATTAACATTCTCATCTTCACTTATTTTCACATCAAATATGGTACTCTCAAATTCTATCATCTTTGTATCTACTACAACATCCTCAATACCATTCTCTATGTCTTTTTAACTAACGTGCATTTGATACAAAATCTTCTTCATCTCCATCAAATGTTTGCCCCTCAAAGTCCTTTAATGTAGATGAATCTTCTCTAGTGTCACCTGTAATGCACTCCACTACACCTTTGTTCTTTCCTGCAATTAAGAAACTAGTACAAATTAGACCACCCCTAACTCTTATAGCATTGTAAATTGTACACCTTTAATTAGGTTGTCTAATTTCACTCTCCTAGCACTGATTTTTGTATTTCTCATTCCTCTATTCATTATAGGACCTTTATTGATTCCAATTAATATTATGAGTCATCTTCCACTTTAATAAATCAACACTTTATTATGTGGGCCCTTAATTATAGTTGTGACATTTATTTTAATTTATTTTAAGTCCTACCTCATTTAAATGTTATAGATACATTTTTCCACACCTAAAAATCATATATCTTTGCACCAGTATTTTTGGGGTCTCTGGAGCCTATTATCACGCATCCCTACAAATTCAGGCAATTTTTGTTGGGACAAAGTCAACTTGGCAGCTTTGTGTTGGATAATAGTGAGCTGGCAACCTTGTCCCATGCTTTTTCCTAAAATTTTAGGATCTTAAGGTGGACTTAACCTATCCAAAACTACCCTCAATGTTAAAATATTGTTTTTCTAAGTCAGCTAAAAGGTGGTTTCACATTGGGATCCTCTATAAGGCCTCCTTCTTCATTCCTTTCTACACATTGCAACATCTCATCTTAACATATCATTATTGAAACACTTCAAGAGTAGATATGGTTCAAGGAGTAGACAACTAAATCAAGGTATCTTAATTACAATTTGTATCATCTTAAAATGGAAGAACTTCCATGTTAAGAACAT
The DNA here is from genome assembly GCA_018584345.1 of Thuja plicata. Lineage (NCBI taxonomy): Eukaryota > Viridiplantae > Streptophyta > Pinopsida > Cupressales > Cupressaceae > Thuja > Thuja plicata. The sequence goes on from MU225567.1 coordinate 3,218,743, forward strand.
TTAGCCCTCCTTAAGGGGTGTTTTTGACCACCATCACATTTTCCCCTCATTTCTGAATCCTCTCTCACTTCTGTGTCTGTTTAGGACCCTAATTGGGCCTCTTCGGGCAACTTCCATCCCATTTGGCATGTTTTCTAGGGGTCTTGACTCCCTAAACTCGACCTTGACCTCTATCCCCCTTTCCAATCTGGAAGTCTGTCGACTGCCAAAGGTCATAAAAAATTCATTTCCTGCTTCTGGGTCGGCTGTTTTGGGTTCTGAAGCGACGATTCTTAAATTATATTTTATATAGGTCCTCTTCTAGGGGCATGGGTTTAATTATAATTTAATTCTACTATGTCAGCCTCTCTAGAAGATTGTGCCCTAGTTTCATATAAAAGGAAGCTTTCTCCTCTCATTTTCTCTAACCATCAACTAAGTGATAAGAAGGATAATCTCAAGCACTAAGTCTCTCTAAGCCATGTGAAGTATGAAGTTCAAGCATCCATTATTCTACATGTTTTCAAGATTTCAAAGTGTTGAAGTCTTCCTCTGAAGCACTAAAGTTCTCCATTGAAGGCCAAGGGTTTAAGCTTTCAATCCTTTGAAGGGATTTGGTTCAAGCATTCAAGATTCATCATTCAAAACCCTAGATCTATCCATCATGGTGGTGTGATCTTCCTTCAATATCCTTTGTGCATCCTCAAGACTCTTTCATTCTCCCTTGAAGGTGGATTCCAAGCATTCAATCATGGAGGTTTATGGTTTCTAATTGAGTCCAAGATTTCATATTTACATACTTGTTTACATTCAAAATACAATTGCATATCTATTTGAATATCATAGCTTCATTGTTAGATTAATTTCTACTACTTGCTAGCATTATTTATTTAAATTATTGATTTCAAGGTTAATTCCTAAATGAGGGTTTGACTAAGGCAAACCCCTCCCTCCAAAAAAGAAACCATTTTTCTTGTAGCTATAGGTTTGGAACATCGGATTAGGACAGAGATTCAGATACCCTTTTTGGAAAACTTTTGGGATTCAAAAATAGAATTCCTGTCAGAGACTTTATAGGTCAATTATTCCCTTGGTCAACCTTTCTAGGTCAATGGTGACATTGACTTGAGGGAACAAATTGGAACTGTGTCAGAACAGAAAAAATATTTCTAGGTTTTGTTCATCTCTGCATTTCCATTCCAGATCAAGTCTCAGATTTTCCTGAAACTCAACACAAGATTTAGAAAAAAACATTCTTCATATCTGCAACATTTCAAGGTTAGTACATTTCTCCTATCCATTTCAATTAAAGTTATTAAATATATCATATACACTTTCTTCTATAAAACGGGCATTAGGGTTTCTCGCTTTAATCCATATCCTTAATATGTTGATTCACTTATGCATTGATCCTTTCTTTAGGTTTAATCAATTTGGATATTCCCCTTTAAGAAATTTGGGATTAAGAAGACAATCCTACCCTCCTCACACATATATTCATATACACATCTATATCATCCATAACCTAATTCTTAAATATAAGATCTCTTATGTCACATTTTAAATGTAATATTTTAGATCTTACATTTTGGCGAACCCGTGATAGACAACTCTTTATTTTTGGTGTTAGATGCTTTGCCTCTTTTTCTTAGAGACTAGATCTTGCATATTAAATTAATTTTATTTTATGCTCTTGCATTTCAAAATACAAAAAAAATCTACATAATCATAAAAATATAAAAAACACACTTCTTGCATTTCATTCACTATAAATATCTTTAAGATGCTTTGGGGTATGGCTATTTTTCTCATTATGCTTCTTTTAGCATCTCTCTATAGTACTTATGATATTTATGAAAGTATCATCCATTTCATTATGTTTATTAATCTTCATGATTCACTTGCTTATGCTATTTTGAGATTAACTAATACTAGTCTTCCTACTTTCAAAACTTTCATCAAGGATTTGTGTAGTGGACTTATTACTCTTTTGGATTATGTGAAGAATTGGGTAGATGATACCCCACCTACTAATCTTCCTAATCCTATCATTCCTAATCTAGCTCCTAATCTTCCTAATCCTAATCCTATCAATCCTAATCCAATTCCAAATATTCCTATTTCTATTTCTCCATCTTCAATCCATATTTCTTCCCACATTTATGATGGGGCTCAAGCTAGGATTCATGGTAATGATGTTTGAGAATTCTTTCATTTACCTTCCCCTCCATATCTAATCCATCGTGATATTAAAGGGAAAAACAAGGAAACCTCTTCTAATCCTATCGTTCCACCATACACAACATTTTCTCATGAACACCATAATCAATCTCCTCCTATCAAAGCTTTACAAGATAGGTACACTATCAGATATACTATGGTGGATAAACAAGGCTATAAAGGTTTAGGGCTTGGTATCAATGAACAAGGGATTAAAAACCTGATTCATTCATCTCCTAAACAAGATATGCATGGTATAGGTTTCCCACCTCCTCCAATCAAGGTAGTGGATCTTAACCATCATCCTCTTCTTCATGTTCTTCTTACAACACCTTCTTTAGATCACCCTGATACTCCTCAAGATGTGGCTAAGAAAGTGTATGTCCAATTAATGAATTCTAAGAAAGAAATCTTTAAACCCATACCAAAGAACGCTCTCTAAATGTAGATGTCCTTTTCATTATAGTAATACACATTTACTTGCTGATTGTGTGCATTTTAAGCTATATGCTAGGGAAAGAGCTGTTTAGGAATTATATCTCATTCCCGTTCAGTATTACAATTTCTTCATAATTTTGATATAGGGCATTCCCCTCATTCTTCTATAAGTTAGATCATATTTCTCCTCTTGTCTCTTAACTGGGGGGCAAGAGGTATTTTATTCCAGTCTTCTAGGATCCATTTTTCTCTTAGCATGTATTTTGTTTTGAGTTTCATTGGTTATTCTTTCTATATGCTATCCTTTTTTTATTATTATTATATATCTTTTCTAGGACATTTTGTTTTTTAAAGATATCTCTTTTGCCACAACATCTATTGATATAATTTTATATATCCTTTTCTTTCATCCCTGGGGGAAAGTTATTTTTCTTATTCCTTTATCTAAGGATATACTTTCCTTATCTTAGTGGCATTTGTTTATCATAAAACATTATTTCCTTATAAAAATTTATGTTTTGGCCATGGATACTCTCTTATATGGGAGGTGATTGTCCTAGGTCATCACCTCTTCTTTATTTTGAAAAATATGCTCTTGATTAACTCTTTCCTTTGCTTTGGGTTAGAGTTTTACTCCTTCATTCCAAGATTCCTCTTCCTCTTCATCGCAGGAGGCTAGATGATTGAATCTTTGGTCCCTCTTTCTTTTGAAGATGATATTTTATCTTAATCACTCCTCTATGGTGGGAGTCTTGATGATAATATCTCTTCCTCTTTGAGGATCCTTTTTCCATATGTGACATATCCATTCCATTATCATCTATGTTCTTATAGGTAAGCGTCAATACTCTTTGCTAAGGATATAGTGTATATTGTTGTTAAATTGGATATCTTCTTACTTTGTGAAGTAGGTATCCTCTTTCTCTTCCTTATCTTTCCTAGTGGGTAGTCATGATAAGGAGGGGGACATATATAGGGTCTCCCTTACACTATATTTTATATTATTTTACATTTTACAACATCCTAAATCCTCGAAAGGTAACGCACATAAGTTGTTAAATCTTGAAGAGACACACATTTTTATTTTTATTTTTTGGTAAATCCTCGGAAGCTAACACACATAAGTTGCTAAATCCTGAATATATACACATTTTTAATTTTACAATATGCTAAATCCTTGGAAGGTAACGCACATAAGTTGCTAAATCCTGAAAAAGACACACATTTTGTATATTTCCATAGTGATACAAGAATGTGGTTCTACGGATATTTCAAAAGCCGTCAGAAGACGCATTAAAATTACAAAGAATAGTTTATGGGTGAACCTATTGGGCTCTCCCTCCTTGGTGATACATGTTAAGGTGGGGATCTTACTAGGAAAGGTAATCACTGTCTCTTTTTTCCTCTCTTTTTCTCTTTCATACTACTAGGATTAGATCATGAAGCTATGTTATTTGTAGTGTTGCTCTTGTCTTAATTATGTAATCATTTATGTTTTCTATGATTAGTTGCTCTTTAATTCCATATCTTTATGCATGTATGTTGAGTTAGAATACTTGTTCTAGGGGCTCATGTCCTAGACTTAGTGATATTTTACCTCGTTGCGATCCACCGAAGTCTTTCTTTTAACTTTACCACAACTATGTTCGATTTCCATACTCCCACTAAAGTGGGGCTTAATGTATCATCTTAAAATGGAAGCACTTCCATGTTAAGAATGTTTAGCCTTCTTTAGGGGGTGTTTTTTACCACCATCACATTGTCCCCTCATTTTTGCATCCTCTCTCACTTCTGTGTCTGTTTAGAACCTTGATTGGGCCTCTTTGGGCACCTCCCATTCCATCTGGCATGCTTTCCAGGGGTCCTGACTCCCTGTTCAAGGTCAACCTCAACCTTGACCTAGGTCAAGGATGGCCTCAACCTTGATTTGGGTCCCCCTTTCCAATCTAGAAGTTTGTTGGCTGTCGGCTGTCGGAGGTCATCAAAAATTCATTTCTCACTTTCGGGTCAGCTATTTTGGGTTCCGAAGCGATGATTCTTATATTATATTTAATATAGGTCCTCTTCTAGGGGCATGGGTTTAATTGGAATTTAATTCTTCTATGTTGGCCTCTCTAGAAGATTGTGCCCTAGTTTCATATAAAAGGAAGCTTTCTCCTCTCATTTTCTCTAACCATCAACTAAGTGATAAGAAGGATAATCTCAAGCACTAAGTCTCTCTAAGCCATGTGAAGTATGAAGTTCAAGAATCCATTATTATACATGTTTTCAAGCTTTAAAAGTGTTCAAGTCTTCCTCTCAAGCATTAAAGTTCTCCATTGAAGACCAAGGATTCAAGCTTTCAAGCCTTTGAATGGATTTGGTTCAAGCATTCAAGATTCATCATTCAAAACCCTAGATCTATCCATCATGGTGGTGTGATCTTCCTTCAAGATCCTTTATGAATCCTAAAGACTCTTTCATTCTCCCTTCAAGGTGGATTCCAAGCATTCAATCATGGAGGTTTATGGTTTCTAATTGAGTCCAAGCTTTCATATTTACATAATTGTTTACATTCAAAATACAATTGCATATTTATTTGAATATCATAACTTCATTGTTAGATTCACTTCTACTACTTGCTAGAATTCTTTATTTCAATTATTAATTTCAAGATTAATTCCTAAATCAGGGTTTGACTAAGGAAAACCCCTCCCTCCAAAAAACAAACCATTTTTATTGTAGGTATAGGTTTGGAATAGAGGATCAAGATAGAGATTCGGATACCCTTTTCAGAAAAATTTCGGGATCCAAAAATAGAATTCCTGTCAGAGACTTTCTAGGTTGATTCTTCCCTAGGTTGACCTTTTTGGGTCAATGGTGACATTGACTTGAGGGTAAAAATTGGAAATGTGTTAGAACAGAAAAAGATTTCTAGGTTTTGTTTGTCTCTGTGTTTCCATTCCAAATCTGGTCTCAGATTTTCCAGAAACTCAGCATAGGCTTTAGAAAATAGTGTTATTCAGATCTGCAACATTTCAAGGTTAGTACATTTCTCCTATCCATTTCAATTAAAGTTATTAAATCTATCATACACACTTTCTTCTATAAAATGTGCATTAGGGTTTTTCTCTTTAATCCATATCCTTAAATGGTTGATTCACTTATGCATTGATCATTTCTTTAGGGTTAATCAATTTGGATCTTCCCCTTTAAGAAATTTGGGATTAAGAAGACAATCCTACCCTCACACATATATTCATATACACATCTATATCATCCATAACCTAATTCTTAAAATGTAATATCTCTTATGTCACATTTTAAATGTAATATTTTAGATCCTACATAATTTATTTATGATTATATTATATTTTATCATGTTATTCCATCAATAGAAGGAGGACTTATCCTAAGAGCATCACATCATCAATTAGAGGTATCAAAATTTATATTAAGCATTTCCTTTCAAGTATTTCAATTTAGATTTCTAATTAATTTCATCAACATTGTAGGGTTGAGTCCCAGCTTGTGTATTGCCTAAGGAAAACCCTTGTACATTCCCAAACACCATTTATCTATTCTTGTGTGGAGATCCATAATAAGTTGTAGGTCTCAGAAAACACAACAAGAAGGAAACATCTCAACACACACAGACCTAGATCAAAAGTTTTATCACAAAAACCTAGGATAGGGTCTCCCATGAGAACCTTTTCCTAGGACATGGTCATGTTGGGTGATCTTGTCCTCATGAAAGTGACAAAATTTTGTCATGAGCCCCATGCAAAAAAAGTCTTAGGAACTCAGATCTTGAAATATGTACAGTGAATTATTTTTGAGACAAGGTTGTGTTGGTTGTTTTTCCTGTCCTCGAGTCAGCCTTGTAAAATTTGGAAGTTTCCTGTCATACCTGTGCTCAAAGGGTTTAAAATCATGGTTGAAATTGTCTATGTACCTCTGCAATTATTGTTTTATCCCTTAACCTTGTTGAAAATGCCAAAAAACCATATGTCATTAGGTTATTTCCATGCGAAAATACAAAAAAGCCCTAAATTTCCAAAATGGGTTCTATATTCATGTTACTTTTTCAGAATTAAGTCCTAAAAATATGCATGTTCTTATATGAAAGTCGCTTAGTCTCATAAAAGAAATAGAATATTCCATATGGTTATGAGACTCAGCAAATTGCCTTTGTCGCACTATCTCTCAATGAAAAGTAATATGCTTAAATGATTAAGAGACTTAGCGCAAACCGTCCATCTAAAAGAAAGATCAATGGTGGTCGGGTTATTACCTAATAATATTAGAGTTAGTCATTTCATATCATGAATTTGAGTGTTCTTAGTTGCATTGTATCTAGATATAACACGGGCTTATGTGTTAAGTTAATAGTTTAAGGTTTCTCTGGTGTTGCCAAGTCTCAGAATGAAATGTGAGTTAAGTGAAAGATCAGGAGATTTAGCGACAACTCTTCATCTCAGTTTAAATCTAATGGCAGTCAAGAAGCCTCCTAATAAAATCTACAGTTAGTAAATCATTCAGTGACATAGAGTCTTAACAGTCACATTATATCTGAAAAAACTATGGTTGAAAGTCAGTTTGAAAAGTAGTATTTTCGCTAGCTCTCAAAATAAAAGGTGAGTTAAGAAAAAGATTGGGAGACTTGGATACAGCCGTTTGATAAAAGTTAGATCCAATGGATAGCGTGAAGTCTCTTATAGCATTTGAAAAGTCAACAATTATTCAGTGATCAGGAGACAAGGAATAACATTGAGACACGTGGCTAAATATGATAAAGACAAAGGGTGTTGTCGCCAAGTCTCGAGATGATTTAGGGTTTGCATGAAGTATTCAGAGACTTAGCAGGATCTGTTAGATGCTATCAGAATGAAGATCAAAAGTTTTCAGATAGTCTCTTAATAACATGGTGATGTGTATTTTCTTCCAGTGACTAAGAGACAGAAGGAAATATAGGTTACAATATGTTTTATTCGCTAGGTCTCAAGACATATTAAGGTTTGATATAATTATTATGAGATTTAATATTAGCCATCAGATGCTGAGCTAAGAGAGATAAATGGAAGTCAGTGAGTCTCTTGATAAATTTAGTAAAGTGAAAATTATTTAGAGATTAGGAGACAAAGCTCATGTCGTGAAGTCTCAGAATGATTTATGGTTATATCAAAAGATTATGAGACTTGGCGAAAGGCGTCAGATCAAAAGGAAATCAACGGTGATCGCATAGTCTTTGAATAAATCCAGAGTAAAGGAAATCTTTTAGCAACTTAGCTTTTCATAGTCCCAAGGTCGCCAAGAGGTAATTGGGATTTGAACTAAAGTTAAAAGTACCTTGTGTCGCCAAGTCTCAGAAGGTGATCATAGTTAAGCAATTTTCTCAGCAACATGGAGATAAGTTGTAGTCACGAGGTTGCTAAGTGGGAAAAGTGAAAGTTAAGTCATGGTAAAAGATAATAAAGTTTTTGACATGCCAATATTGAAAAGTCATCAGCCAATGAGGATTCACAGAAGTTATGACAACTTGGAAAGGTAGCTGAGGTGTATGAGGATCAGCCAATCATAACAAAACTGACCTCTTGTCAAATATAATAAGGACTTTCATCAATTCTACACTCATTTGAATTGTATTTCCTGTCATAATAAGAGGCTATGACTAGGAGAAAGCATTGATGTCAGAGTATGTTGAATTGAAGGCAAAAGTGATGGTATTACCCAATTATGAGTTGCGTAGTTTGATCATTCTTTACCATAAATAGATGATATTGGCTTCATTTTCATTTACATTGCTTTCAGAATATAGAGCAAAGAAATTACCAAGTTATCAGTGCTTGCAAACATAGAGAATCACCACCTTTTGAAAGGTTAAGCAATATGAATTTCTAGTTCAGAATTCCATGGAATTTGGTTGATTTTTAGAGTTTAGATTGTTTTCAGTGCATTACAATTCAGAAGTAAGGGTTTTGAGTGAATATATTTGTTTCAATATCGACCAGAAAGTGTAAAAAGGGAAAACATCAAGGATGAGTAGAGCAGTCAGTGTAGCTTCCACTAGTGGGAGAAGTGAAGAAATGGAAAATGAGTAGGAAAAAGAATTTCTTAGATGAATTCATGACATTGCTGCCAGGATCGACACAGAACAAGAAGTCAAAGGAAAAAATGTTGATTAATGACCTAGCATACATTTGAGATGCCAAAACTCTAGGTTCATCTGGTTACTCTCTCTTCAATTATTTTTATTAAAATTTTGATGAAGTTGTACCTGTTTCAAACCCTTGGACATGTGGGTTACCTAAATTGATTGTGCCTAAAGTATTTATAGATACTGATCTTGTTCTAGCTTTATAAAATAACTATGATGTACTCACTAAGACAATAAAGAAGAGTGATGGCACTATATTAGTAGCCTTAAACATCAATTCTTTTATGAAATCCTTCAACCTCTACTACCCTATGTCAGTAGAAATTGACTTGAAGAAACTAGAAGCTAGATATGAAAAAAAGGCTAGGTTAGTTAAAAGTCAAGTGCATAGGCATATTCCTAGGCAAATCAAGAATTATATTGCCCTCATGCCAAGATTTGCACCTTATGTTTATAAGGATTTGAATCATTATATCAAGTATATAGCTTTTGCACTCTGTAGAGTATTAGGAAGGGACAAGGTTATAGAGAGAATCACTACAGATGTCCTGATGATTACCCTAGACTTGGAGGATATCCATGCTAGCACTACCTATGATTATATCCAATATATAATTGATATAATGCATGAGGGGTTTGTGGCTATTAAAAATAAGGAGAAGGAGCCTAAGTTTTTACATTATTCTATCCTAATGCATTTGATAATGTAGTATAACTACACTATAGTGGATCTGAATAATTTGAGATGACAAAGAGTGCAGCAGGATCATCCCAACCTCATTCAATTTTGGATAAGGATTTGGAATTACACTGCAAAATATTGTGAGTTCTGTGCTTTTGAGAACTGGATAGTTTATCCATTATTGTAGTGTCTAGGAGTGAACAATAATAGATTACCAGCCAAGTTGCTGTAGTTGTTGAGGCCTTGTGAGTATGTAGACAAGTGGCCTTGAGATCATAATTGGGGTGATTTCTACTTAGGAGAGAATTTCACTATGATTAGAGTATATGGATGTTCACATTCACCACACATACTCCCATTTCATGTCCCTACTAGAATTGTAGAAATGGAGTTATAATGTCAACTAATGTTAACAAATAAGGAGCATCTGGCTCCTCATAGAAAAGGGACATTCATTCCCAGATAGTTCAAAGTGTATCAGTTTACTATTGGCAAGACAACCATAGATCTAGTGAACAATTTGCTAAGCTATTATAGGATGGGTGCAACATTATATAGGTACATTGATACAGAGGGATTCATTGCTAGTGCCAAGAAGCTTCTCACCCCAACCATTCCTTACACTTATGAGAATGAAGAGTGCATAGCAGAAGATGTAAGAAATATTATTGAGGATGAAGAAGTGATCCCAAGAGAAAATAAAATCAAAGAATTAATGGACCTGGAGATGCAGGTAAAGAGGAAAGGATTGTCCTTTTGGGGGTTCTTCCCTGATTTTCCTTATTTGAAAAGGATAGAGGCCATGATTGACTCTCACACTTTCCTATGTAATCAATTAGAGGATGTGTTAGTAGTTCTTGAGAAGGGTCAAATAGAGCATTCATAATTAGAGTATGATGATGATAGTGATGAAGGCTACCCCTCGCCTATTTCCCATCTAGTTAATCAAGCACTGGAAGAAGAACATGAAGGAGATGAAAATATTATTGAGCTAACAGAGGTCCTAGAAACTAAGGTTACCAATGAGCCTCCTCTCAAAAGGAAAAAACTTGAACTTGGAGAGCCTTCCTAGGCCTTAATCTGTGTGAAAAGAGAGAAGAAAAAGGATAAAATAAGTGTTCTTATTCCTGTTAATAGGTCATATGATCATCAATTGAGGAAGGAGATTAGAAAAGGAAAAAAGGTGCAACAGGATGAAGAGGATAATGTTGAATTGCCTCTTAGAACATGCATTGATGAAAGGTTAATTCATCAGCAACAATTACTGGATGATGATATTTTCATCAAAACCAAAGAGTTTAAAGACTTCCTTAGATGGAATAAGAAGCAACAAGTTGGAAAGAAACTATAGTTGGATGGATGAGATCAAGTAACAACTTAAGCCTTACAGGCTATACAAGATTATGATCCTAAAACAGAGCAACTCACTCAAGAGGAATCCAGGAAACTAGTTAAAGCCAGTGGGATGTTATTTGTTGAAGGCTAGGATTTAGCCTTGGCATTTATAATTGACTAGATAAGGAAACAACCGGATTTAATTTTATCATCAGAAGTTCAGGATGTAGAACTGATAAAAGTATTTGGTTATAACCCAAAGTCCTAGGCTATTGCAATGTGGAGCCTAGCTACTAAGGATCAGAAGCCAGTCTTGTTGAATATTGAGGAGAACAAGGTTGGTAGCCAAATGGTATGGTCTATTAACAATACCAATGATATGGATATTTCACAGGTGTTATCACATTTTTACCAATTGAATGTGGCTGAAACAAAACACATATCACAAAGATATAACACCTTGATAGAAGAGACTAGTGCTATTGTGAAAGACATGGAGCTATGTCAGATTAAAATTCATGCTTTAGAGAAAGCAATTAAAGATTTAACTCAGCAAATAATGGAGAATCCTGAGGTTATTCCAGCATCACCTAAGGAGGTTTCACACGAAGAGGACCAAACAGATATAACAGGGGAGAATGCTAAAAAAGAGGATTAGATCATGGAGAATAATGAGGTTGTCCTAGGATCACTAATTAGTACCTTTTAGCACATGATTGATATTTTAAAGGATAAGACTAATCTCATTTTGAATGCATATAATAAGCTTCCTATTTTGCATGTTGAGGTGCCATGTTTTATTTCTACTTTAAACCCCTATTTTGAAACATGGTCTAGCAGGACATAATTATTTGAAAGGTTGGCATCTTTGCAACAACATAGAAATGACCTGCCAGAGATAGTCACCGAGGTTGGTGATGAAATTGAGAAGATAAATGTAACTTTTCCTTTCTTCAAGGGCAAGTTAAATCAGATTGAGGTGAGGATGAGTCTTTTTGGATCATATTTTAATAGATTTAATCCTTCGATCAAGGGAGATGATGATCATATCAAGGACTTGGAGGAATGGAGAGAAAAGTTTGATAGAAAACTTCCTAAGAAAGGGGCATTTATTACTGACAATGCAGAGCTGGATATGGAATGTTACAATAAGATTTTGGATGAAGCCTTTATGGCTGAGACTGACATAGATAAATTTCTAATAGATGTCAAGAGTATAACATATACTTGGTGGAACAGACATAAAGAAAAACTTGAGAGCATTAAGAGCTTTAATTGGCCTACTAAAAATGATGTAGCAGCATGAGACACACTGACAAAGCCTAAGAAGAAGAAAGTTGTTGTAGAAGACATTGATAACATTGATGAAGAGTAAAGAAGACACCTGGGACTTGATCTCTGAGCATAGGGAGAATAACTACTTCAAAGACTAGTGTAGGTTAGCCTGGAATGACAGTCACTAGGTCTCTTTACAACTATATGAAGTTATTCTGAATATCCATAGAGAAAGGTGCCAGCTAGATGAAGATTGAAGACCAAATTCAGTTATCAACAGATTTTGTCTTTTCATCGTCAAGAGGATTAACTGAATATTTTGTCTTTTAATGTCCTCTGAATTAGCTTAGTCATCTGAAGCTTGTTGCATCCTTAATCTTTAAGGATTCCAAGATGACTAATGTTGAATATAAATAGCAAGTTGTAAGATATTGTAAAGGATGGTAAAATCAAAAATGCGAGGCATGCTTATGAATTGTGTCTAAGTTTTAAGTTTTCAGTCAATTTGAATGTATTGAAATCAAGATACTATTAATAAAATACAATGGAATTTCTAGCCTCATATCATTGATGTCTTTTTGCGTTTACATTCAGCTCTTGTATGTTTAATTTGGAAAGCATTTTAAATGTACCAGTTATAAGGTAACCATGTTGTTATTTGTCAGTTGCTTTCAAGAAGGGTTTGGGTTTTATGCAGGAATTTGATATAGGGGTATGAAGGTGAAATGATAGTTTGTAAGGAATTCTATCTGAGGTTTTGTTTATGTTTTAATTAATTGTCTTCAGTGAATGTATATTTCATTATGACTCTATAGCCCAGGATTAGGCACTGGTCAAGTTCTGATAAGTAGTTATTATCATCAAATCAATCAAATATTGATTAATCTTTTACTTTATGTTGTTTAGAATAAACATGTCTAGCTAAGTGTATTGAGAAATACATTTCATCATGGTGATTACTTAAAGAGAGAATTCATAGGTTAACCTTCCTAAGCCAAGTGGCCTAAAAAGAAGAAGGATTAATAATCCTTGATCCACTATAAGATTTCCTGTGAAGTTGTGAATCTAAAGATAGGTGCACCCACCTGAGTTTGTGGAACTCAAAGTGTAGAAGGAATAATATCCTTTTTAATTAGCCTTTTCCATGTATGAATCTAAATTGGGAATCGTAGAGTCAAGCATTTACTATTGTATATTGATTCTACAAGAAAAAGAGCTAACAAATTGGCGACTCTACTGGGGAAGTATTTCAATATTCTAAAGTCATATTTATCAGAGAACTAATCCTTGTGGTATTATATATGTGTATTCTTTTTAATTATTTTGAGATCAATTTTATTCTGTTTATCTATTGTTCTCCTAAAAATGATACAAATATTGTCTCACATGGATTGAATGGTGGCTTTAAGTTCTTTTGATGTGCCCCAGATCATATTTTGAGGATATATCTTCAGGAGAAAGTGAATTTGCACAAGCAAATATAGTGAAGGATAGTGCTCTCATGATTACATATTTGGCCAAGGTGAGGGATTATAGTAAATATCTTGCATAAGGGTTTTTTATTAGACTTATTTTTATGAAGCAACGTCTAAGTTGGGACTGGATTCTCAGCTATATTTCATATATTTTTCCTCTATAAAGAGGTGGCGACTCTAAATCTCTATGTATTCCAGTGAAATTTGCATATTGAATGTATTTGATATACTTGTCTATTTTGAAAGATGAGTCAACAAAGGAATACTAGATAATATTTCAAAGAAAATCCTGAGAAGGATGTTGGAGAAGAGCTCCATACACTTGGAAGGAGACAATGGTCCAAAAGAGGTATATCTAAACATGACTCCTCAAATACCTCTAAGGGAAAGACAAAAACCCTTTCTCTAGAGAGAAATTCATCTTCATCTGAAGATGTAGGACCCATAGGACCAATTGACACTTATAGAGCTGATGATAACTTTGATCCTTTCAGAGATGGGGAAAATACTGACGTAGGTTTCTTCCCTACAAAAGAAAATCTAGCTCCACCAGAAGAAACTTTTAATGCTAAGTCAACCTCCTATGATTCTGATAAGTTGCAGGATGAGGTTCTGTCTTTAAGAAAAAGAAAAAAGGAATAAGAAAAGGAAATAGAAGATGCAAGGAAGAAATGTGAGCAAAAATTATATGACTTACTAGTGGAAAGAGAAGAACTCTTGGCTGAAACTAGAAGAAGTGACCTCAAGGCTAAAAGCCTAAGTCAAGAGGTCAAAGGTTTAAATCTAGATTTGTTTGGTGATCTTGATGATTTGAGGAACAAATCCCCAAATAAAATGTCAAATCCTAGCAAGGACAAATTTGAGAAAGAAGGGCCTATCATCAAACAATTGTACCCATATGAGATTGAACAGAATACAAAACTTAAGACAAATACTAAGGATGCCCCCAACAAAGGTAAGTAAAAGGTTGTTGGTGTGACTATAGAGGAAGCTAAGTAGAACAAGACCATTCTTGTAGGAGCATCTCAAGTTGATCTTGAGCTAGAACAAGCTAGAAAAGCTAAAGAGGACTTAGCTAAACAATTGGAGAAGTTAGAATTAGAGGCCGCTGCAGCTGATATGAGAATGAAGATAGCTTTCCTACATGCCACTACCAACACTTCTACAAGTAGCTCTATGCAAGTTAATCATGGGACACAACAAAAAATTAGCTTTCTAGCCCAATCCAAAATAGTCAAAGGGTTGATCCTAAAGTACAATCTTCTGGTTTGAATTTGAATGTTAAAACCTCTGGCCCAAATGCAAGTGCTCAGCCTGTTGGTCCTGGCCCAAGTACTCAAGTCTATAACCCCAAAAAAAGTGTTCCCCTACCCATTCAAAATCAAGGAGGAGCTACTAGACCAAATAGTGATAATGTTCTTGGAAATTTCCAGAGGAGACCTGTCCACATGAACAAATATAGAGCCCTTTTCTTTGAAGGCATTCCTGGTCACCCTAATGTGATCCCCAATGAGGTAAGAGAAAAAATCCCCAAGTTCACAAGAAACAATGTTGTAACTTGTGAAGAGCATTTGAAAGATTTTAGTGATAAGATAACTGACTTTGAAATGGAAAATGAGGATGTCATTATGAAGCTTTTTGTTTAGTCATTAATAGAAGATGCTAGAGATTGGTTTAGGAATTTACCAAATGATAGCATTGCATCTTGGGATAAGTTTGTAAAGTATTTTAGGGAACAATACAAAGAACATGTCAATTTTGGATACATGCTGAATGAGTTCAATAACATTAAAAAGTTCCCTAATGAAAGTATGACTAATTTTAACAATAGATTTAAAAAGGCCATGAATAAACTCTTCCAAGTCTTGAGGTTAGATGAGGAAGTATGTCTTACAAATTATATCAATGTTGATGATGGTAAAATGTCTTACTTACTCAGAGACAAAAAACCAAAAACCTTAAGGGATGCATACAAAATAGCTATTGATATTGAAATAAGTAGGAGAGCATTAGGAAAATTGGTAAAGAGAGAAGACAATAATCTTTGGAAAGAAAAGGGATCAACCAACGAAACTGCCAAAGAAGATTACACAGTGGATAAATTAGTGAGTGCAATAAAAAAGCTTGCTGTCAAAATGGATAAAAATGATAGGGGAGGGTACTGTGATAATAAATACACTAACCAAAGGTTTTATAAATATCCTAACTTGAGAGACTACCCATACAAGACAAATTGGAATAAATATGGCAAGCTAGTCCCTAATGGATAAGATAACCCAAAAGCCAAAGAAACCCCAGATCCCCTGAAAAGGAACAGTGCAAATTATGTTGAGAACACTCCTTGGTGTGTTGCTTGCAATATGCCACATTATTCATATTAGTGCATAGTAGCCCAAGCTTTTTTTGATCAGACAGAAGAAAGGGAACAAGAAGGCCCTGCCATTAATATGTTCACAGTAAAAAATCCATACTCGTGGTTTTCTTACATTGGTTCATCTTCTAATAACTTGTACACACAAGACAATTTTGGTTTAGAATATCAATCACAGCTTGTACCTTACCAAAGTGATCAGGTTGATAGTGTCTCACAAGTAACTATAAATATAGTGGGAAGTGACAAATCACATTCTCATTTTAAAACTCCTACTGATGAGGAAAAGATATCTTTGACCGTTGCAACAATTAATCAAGCCATAAATGCATATAATCTGAGAAATAGAATAGTACAACTAGCCCAAGGTAAAACTGCCCTTATCTATGTCAGAAAGGATTCACCTCAAGTTACTATGGATTCTCATGTTAGGGAAAATAAAGATGAAACTCCTGAAAGACAAGAAGGACCCTCTTTTGATCATGTTGAAAAGGAAGAAGCAAAGGAGGAACAAATAGGAAATGATAAATCCAAGAAAGGTAGAAAGATGAGCAATGTGTCCTTTAAATTTCCCCTTTTTGACATGAGACATGCTTTGAATCAAATGAAAGTTTCAGTCCCACTCATGGATATGATACAAATAAAAGAACATAAAGAAGCTACTTTGGCACTTCTAAGAGGGATATATGATATGTTTGTGCCGAACCATGAGAAAACACCCTTGACATGAAATGATAGTAGAATGGAAAGTCCACAAATAAAAGGAAAAGAAAAAAGAAAATAATTTTTCAATATTTGCATTTGAAACATAATTACTTAAGAACCATTGTCTGTTGACAAATTTTATGTCACCGTAATGGTTAATAATTTCTTAGTAAAAAATTGCATGATTGGTTCTGGAGCTGCAACAAATGTAATATCTTATCATGTCATGAAGGACTTGGGCCTTTAGGTCACCACCCCTACTAGAAGTTGTTATGCTATGGAGAATAGGGAAGTTCCTGTGATAGGAACACTGAAAGACATTGAAGTGAAAATTTTTGCTTTCCATGAAGCAACTTACAGAATGGATATAGTGGTTTTTGATACTAAGCCATATTATGGTATGCTTCTGTCAAGACAATGGGCTGCAGTAGTGGGTGGAAAGATGCAATTAGATTTTTCCTATGAAACTATCCCTATAAATGGAAATGAGGTCAAGTTGTACAGAGAACCCCAGTCACCTGTCATGGTGGAGGTGGTTCTACTTGACCAATTAAATTGTTGTGTAGATGTTGATATGGAAAACTTTACTGTGGAAGAGATCAATCCACAATTAAAGAATACTGACCTAATTTTGGATGAGTTGTTGTTGCAACAAGTTGGATTGTGGAAAATTTAATTTGATGGAATATGTTCCAAGGAAGGATCAGGATTAGGAGTTTTGTTTATTTCCCCATCAGGTATCACTTTCAAGTATTCCTTCCTGCTAACTTTTCACTGTACAAATAATACTGCTCAATATGAATCTTTAATCTTGGGAATGGATATTGCTTTTAAGCATGGTATTAAATGTTTTAAAGTGGGGATTCTCAGTTAATCATATCTTAGATAAGGGAACATTATGCTACCAAAGATGACAGACTAAAATTATACAAGTATGCACTCTAGGATAGGATATAATTCTTTGATGCCTTCAATATTCTATGGATAGAGAGATCAAATAACATAATGGAAGATTTCCTTGCTAATGTTTCCCTAAAAAAAATGATGTCACCCTTACTGGCATGTCTGTGGTAGAAATAAAAACAAGACCTACAGTCCCTAGCAATATTCATAATTGGCAAGTATTTGAGGATGATGATGATATCCTTAGGTTTCTTAAGTGTGTAGATCAATATGATGGTCAGAAGATTGACTATGAATCTCTAGTAGTAGTTGTGGATGGTAAGGAATATATATTTGACCAAGAAGTTATCCAGTTGGCTACTAATCACATTCCCAAAGGGTTGGTTGAGTTGGAAGGCATGTTTAGTATAAATGACAATTATATGACCCAGAAGTCCAATGCAAAGGTGGGATATTTAGAAGAAGTTAACATGGGATCTGAAACATCTCCTCAATTAGTATATATTGGTAAAAGGTTGGATAGCAATGTGAGACATAATCTGATAAAGCTGCCAAAAAGTATAAACATGTATTTTCCTAGTCTTATGATTATTTGAAAGCTTATAGAAAAGACTTATTCTAACATGATATCCCTCTAAAAGAAGGTGTAAAACCATCTAGGCAAAAACAAAGGCCCATTAATCCACTAATGGCTACTAAAATGTAGATGGAATTGATGAAGTTGAGAGTTGCGGGCATAATTCAGCCTATCAGGCATTCATCATGGGTTTCTAATCTAGTCCCTATGAGAAAGAAGAATGGGGATATAAGACTATGTGTTGATTTTAGAAATCTGAATGTAGCCTCATTAAAAGATAATTATGGACTACCAAATATGGAGGCTATGTTGCACAAGGTCACTAGATGCAACCTATTATCTATGATGGATGGGTTTTCAGGGTATAATCAGGTGCTTGTCAAGGAATCTGAACAATTCAAGACAACATTCACTGCTCCTTGGGGCACTTATGTGTATGCTTGCATGCCATTTGGTTTGAAAAATGATGGTGCAATGTTTCAAAGGGCCATGGATGTGGCTTTCAAATATCTCTTAGATGTTCTGATGGTAGTATACCAAGATGATCTAACAACTTTTTTTAAAATGGCAGAAGATCATTGTAACCACTTGGAGAAGGTTATGATAAAAGCATTGGAATATTGGGTTTCTTTGAACCCAAAAAAGTGTCACTTTTCTATTACTGAAGGGAAACTTCTGGGCCACATAGTGTCATAGGAGGGAGTAAGAATAGATCCTAAAAGAGTTGAAGATATTCAAAAGGTACTTGCTCCCAAAAACTTGAAAGACATACAATCATTTTTAGGGCAAATCAATTTTTTCAGGAGATTTATTGCCAATTTTGCAGAACTGGTCAAACCCATTGTCAGATTGCTGAAGAAAAATGTAAAATTTGAATGGGACCAAGAGGCACAGTTAGCCTTTGAAAAAATAAAACAATCCATCCAAGAAGCACCTATCTTAGTGTCCCCTGATTATACCAAACCTTTTTCTTTATTCACTTTTTCTTCTTTCCATACTATTGCTGCAATTGTATTGCAGAAAGATGATGATGGATTTGAACATCCAATAGCCTTTTTTAGCAAATATTTACAGTCATCTGAGCTAAATTATCAATTGATGGAAAAATAGGCTTATGCCTTGGTAAAGGTAGTAAAGGATTTCATGCCTTATCTGGTATGTGCAAAGGTGAAAGCATATGTTCCTCATGCTACTGTTAAAGATATATTTGTCCAAAATGAGGTAATAGGGAAGAGATCCAAGTGGATAAATAAAGTCCAGGAATTTGATCTAGAAATTCACATCACAAAATTGATAAGAGTGTTGGGATTGGAAAAACTGATGACAGAAGACAATTTGGACCTAGTTCAGGTCAACAATATTGATACAAATGGAAATTGCCTAACAAGTATTGAAATGCAACCCTGGTACACTAATATTGTATATTTTTTGAAAAATGCTAAGTGTCTAGATAACCTAAGTGATAACCAAAGGAGGAGTTTGAGGTTATAGGCTCAGAAATATGTCTTGTTGCATGGTGATTTATTTTGGAAAAATAGAGATGTGATCTCATTGTTGTGTCTTGAAAAAGGACAATTAGAGAAGATTTTGAGGGAAATGCATGCTGGAATGTGTGGAGGGCATTATTCTGCCAGATCAACAACTCATAAAATTTTGAGAGTTGGATATTATTAGCCTTGTCTATTCCAATATGCTTATACTTTTTTTAGTAAGTGCGAACCATGTCAGAGACTCTCAAGAAAAATGGAGTTTTTAGGAGCTTTATTATTGAATCTTGTAGTAGCAAAAGCCCCCTTTGCCATGTGGGGAATGATCATCAAAGAATTTGCTGAGAAATCAAGTGGGGGCCATAGTTGGATTCTATTGGTGACTACTTATTTTACAAAACGGGTAGAGGTAGTTCCAACCAAAAGAGCAACAAGCACAATGGTCATTGATTTTTTGATGGACAATATGATCACAAGATTTGGTGTTCACATCAAGTTGGTAATGCATAATGCCATGTGTTTTAGGTCTGAATAATTTATTGATTTATGTTCTAATATGGGAATTTTTATGTCTTATTCATCCCCATACCATCCATAAGCCAATGGTCAGGCAGAATCCAGCAATAAGAATCTCTTGAAAATTTTGAAAAAGACCCTGGAAGGTAATAAAAGAGCCTGACATATAAATTTAAAACTTGCCCTTTGGATAGACAAAATTACTATAAAAAAGGCTACAGGAAAATCTTCTTCTGAGCTAGTGTATGGTGCTCAGTCAAGGATGTCTGTCAATAATTTGCTCCCAATTTACAAATTCATTCAAGATGGGGATATTCGGATTTCTTAGCCTATACAGGAAAGAATGGTTAAATTAGTAGAATTGGATGAGATAAGGAGGAATATGCAGAGAGAAAATGTCAAACTCCAACAAAAAATGAAATACCTTTTTGATAGAAGGGCACATGAAAGAAAGTTCCAGCCTAGTGATTTTGTGTTGCAATGGAATACCATGGCTGAAGACAAAGGAAAGCATAACAAATTTGAGTCATTATGGTTGGGGCCTTTTTTCATCTCTTGGATTATTGGAAAGGATTCATATTTCCTCAGGAATATGGATGATGAAGAATAGGAATTGCCAGTGCACGGACAAAACCTGAAAAATTTCTACAATTATATCTTTTGTTCCATGCACAGTAGTGTTGTATCATATGTATAGGTGTGTTTCCTTCCTAGTTGTGTGTTTTTTTTAGTAATAGGTTAGTGCATTTTTGGTCTACTTCCCCAGAGGTCTGTGGTTCTTGATACAAAATTGCATTTACACATCCTCAGATAGAGCCACTATTGGTCATTTTTCCTGTTCTTGAGTCTGGCTGGTAAAATTTTGAAGTTTCCTATCATACCTTTTCTTGAAGGGTTTAAAATAATGGTTGAAATTGTCCTTGTACATCTGCAAATATTGTTTTATCCCTTAACCTTGTTGAAAATGCCAAAAAACCCTAAGTCGTTAGGTTATTTCTATGTGAAAATGAAAAAATCCCTAAATTTGCTAAATGGGTTCTATTTTCATGTTACTTTTTCACACTTAAGACCTAAAAATATGCATGTGCTTATATGAAAGTCGCTTAGTCTCATAAAAGAAAGAGAATATTTCACATAGTTACGAGACTTAGTGAATTGCCTTTGTCACACTATCTCTCAATGAAAAGGAATATACTTAAATGATTAAGAGACTTAGCACAGACTATCCATCTAAAATAAAGATCAATGGTGGTCGGGTTATCACTTAATAAGACCATAGTTAGTGATTTCATATCGTGACTTTGAGTTTTCTCAGTCACATTGTCTCCAGATATAACTTGGGGTTATGTGTTAAGTTAATAGTTTAAGGTTTCTCTATTGTCACCAAGTCTCAGAATGAAATGTGAGTCAAGTGAAAGATTAGGAGATTTAGCGAAAACCATTCATCTCAGTTTAAATCTAATGCCAGTCAGGAAGTATCCTAATAGAATCTACAGTTAGTAAATCATTTAGCGACATAGAGTCTTAATAGTCACATTATCTCTGAATAAACTATGGTTGAAAGTCAGTTTGAAAAGTAGTGTTGTCGCTAGGTCTCAGAATAAAAGGTGAGTTAAGAAAAATATTGTGAGACTTGGAGACAGTCATTCGATCAAAGTAAGATTCAATGGATAGCATGAAGTCACTTATAGCATTTGAAAATTCAATAGTTATTCAGCGATCAGGAGACAAGGAATAAAATTTATACACATGGCTAAATATGATAAAGACAAAGGGTGTTGTTGCCAAGTCTTGAGATGATTTAGGGTTTGCATGAAGTATTCAGAGACTTAGCAGGAGGCGTTAGATGCTATCAAAATGAAGATCAACAGTTGTCAGGTAGTCTCTGAATAAGATGGCTAGGTGTATTTTCTTCCAGCGACTAAGAGACAGAAGGAAATAAAGGTTACATTATGTTTTAGTCGCTAGGTCTCAAGACATATAAAGGTTTGATATAATTATTTTGAGATTTAATATTGGTCGTTAGATGCTAAGCTAAGATAGATAAATGGTAGTTGGGGAGTCTGTTGAGGAATTTGGTAAAGTGAAAATTATTCAACGATTAGGAGACAAAGCTTATGTCATGAAGTCTCAGAATGATTTATGGTTATATCAAAATATTATGAGACTTGTGTTATGCCCTGCATCCCCGTCCCTACATTTTGTGTGCAAAATGTTGGGTCCCCCTTTTTTCCCTCTGCTTTTGGTTCTTTCCCTATTCTTTTCCTTTTTTTTCTTTGTTTTCCTTCCTCGGGGTTTTCTTCCCTGCAGTGTTGTTTTGTTTTGTTGGTCTCTCGTGTCTCTGAGACCTAGTCCTAGAGTTGGTCCTCCTTTGTCGAGAGTCAGATTCTAGACTCCGAGATTCTTTGCCATGATTTCTTCTTTCCTTAAGGTGATATCATCGCATGGAATCCCTAGGCCTAGAGTCTGAAGGTCTGTCTATCCGGAGTTTGTAGAAGGAAAGGTGACTTGCTTTTACCATAGGTATAAATAGAAGTTACCTATCATTTTCACATTTATCACGATTAAACACTTGAGCAATCAGAGTGATTTAAGAGTGATTTGCAGTGATTTAGCAATAATCCAGTGCTAACCATCATGAGTATTCCTGAGCAATTGTGGGTGGTTTGTGGTGGCGATTTGTGATCATTTGGCATTTGAAGCTATTGTAGAGCATTTGCGGTGGTTTCCTTTCCTTGCCCTTCTTCATTTTCAGGTTGGTGCCTCCTCTCCATTCAGCTTTCCTTCTTTTTGGTTTTTTGTTGTCTCATTTTGTTGTTTGTCTTGTGTTTCTTTCTGGTTCACCGCCCTTTGGTTGGTCAGCTCTGCCAGAGGGTTGTCCGCCCTCTGTGCAGATGTAGTCTAGTCTGTAGATGGTGTAGAAAGTTGTAAGTATTCTGTACATTGTCTAGTTTTTGTGAGTAGCCGATCTGTGATTTTTGTATATATGTAAATTTGGTGTATATATGTTGTGTATCCTTCTAGTTTGCATGTGTATACTCTTTAGCTTTCATGTATATTCTATGTATATCTATCCATGAGCTTGCTCTATGTAAAATACCACCTGGTTGAAACTCAGCTCTTGGCCGGTTTCAAATGGGTGGTTTTCTCTCTCCTCTGTAAACTAGCCTAATTTACATTTATGTCCCATGCGCACATTTAAATTTGTCCAAGTGGCCTTCACTTTTCATGCATTCAGACAGTTGGCTCTACCATCGTCACCATAACTCCCATTTATTACTCACCCACATGGCGCCCACGTGGGTCTGGCGGCTCACTTTTTGTACACACCTTCCAACGATTACTTCCCCGGGCTCTAGGTCTCCTGCCATCACCCATCTTGTGTCTTTCTTTTGCTAAGTATGATGAAACCCTCAGACCCAGATGTTAAGTTAAATTTCTAAGTTCGCAATATGTATGTATGCTTTCTGGAGTTTTTGAATGAAACTAACTTTTTCAAGGGAAGCAAACGCCACGATGGTAAGATCTCCGGACCGTAAAATATTTATTTATCTATGTGTTCTGATGGTCGCCTTGCCTTGTAGGTTTTTGAAAACAATGAACTTGCAGATATGTCTAAAGCTTCTGCATCCTCACCACCTGGAATTCTGAAACTACCTTCTATGGCAGTTACCAGGGTGGCAGTTAGATCCAAAATAGAGAGGGCCCTAGAGAAACTGCGTATGAGCCTAAAATATGTAAAAGATAGAGTCATTGTGGGCTCAAAGATCGAGTCCAAAGTCTAGTTCATCACCAACACTAGTGTCAGAACATGGCCAAAAATGCAGGCCTTGGTGAAAGTTATGTACATTCAGCGATAGGCCAGAGATCCATTGGCCATTCAGATTGGGAATTTTGGGATTCTCAAGGCAGCTTGTTTCCCATGCTCTGTGCAGTTTCCATAGCTTATTCTCACACTTTCAGCACACTACAACACATCTATTTGGGCTATTATTCTTGCAGTCCCAAAGCCAATAGGGTATCCTACTCCCATGGTGTCCCTCGACCCTGATACTTTCCAAAGGGGTTTGGGGATCCCCCAATTTGCCAAGCTAGCTGTGGTCACCCGGTCTGATACCTTGGCCCAATTCACTTAGTTTGAGTTAATGGACTGTATATACATGAACAATCATTGGCTAAAGACCCCAAAGAGGGATCCCAAGAGGATGAAGCTGGAAATCCCCATGGCCGAATTTAAAGAAAGCATCCAAATGAGGATGATAGCCTTATGCTGGGTCTTTGGACAACAACATTCCTGAGAATTTTCTGGGTGGATGTACTACTTCTTGCTGGGTATCAACATGGGTGAGGAGTATTTTGACTGGGTTGCCATAATCTCCAACCATGTGGACTCCTAGTTCCTTCAACTGGCCAAGAAGAAGAAGTTTTATATGACTTCTTATGTTCTCTGGGACCTGGTACAATAATGACCCCACACCAATGGGTTATTTATAGAGGGCATGCTCAGGATCGGCCTGGGCTAGAGGGCCCCTTGGGACCATTTTCCACAGATTCAATGGGAGGCCAGCTTCCCCAGTTTTTTCCAGGTAAACGATGTCTTCATTTACTACCACCTACTCACACCCACTCGGGACGCAGGATACCACCTATTCACAAGGGTGATGAATTTGGTCCGGAGTTATAGACATTATTATATATAGCTTCAATAGCATACATACATTAGGGTGACTAGCTTCTTCAGGAATCCCTACTTGTTGCCTAAACATTGCGGGGAAAAGATAATCATCCTAGAGTATTGTAGGTAGATAATGGAGCTGCATGCACTTTTTGCCTTAAAGAAGGTAACAAATATTCCATTCCCAATCACTTGTGGGAATTATTCATGTAGTCTGGCTGCCGCAAAAGAGGCAGATAATGAGCTTAAATGCTATAACCTGGCAAAATTTTACTTGGCGCGAAAATAATTTGATCGGCATGGCAAGATTAAAATGGCACTTCCCCAGGCCTCAGAGCCCCATCAATATCATATGGAAGACTTCTGGGAAGACTGCCAAGATGACATGGAAGTCTGGGGGCAGAATTATGTCAGAATGACTGTAGGGATGATGGAGAGATTAAAACTCCAGAGATTCCTAGAGGACTTCTCAGACACCAGCTCCATGGTAGATACCTAGCACAAGGCAAAGGGGATCGACAAATTGGCCCTTCCACCAGTGAATTGGGATGCCCAGGAAGGGCCCACAATTGAAGAATTCACTCGCAATATAGTGGAATGTAGCCACCTCTATTTTAAAAAGGTGTGCCCTAGGAGTGTCTGCCAGGCGGTCCAGGTGATACCAAAGTTAACTCCGGGGGCCGGGACTTCTTCACAGGGAGTAGATAAAGGAAAAGGAATAGCAATAACTCCAACCTCACAAGAAGTCCCCATCAAAGAACAAATAAGGCAATCAGTGGTGGCCTCCCAACAAATGAGGGAGACATTAATCACGTGGTTAGCAACTCTGGTGTCAATGGCCAAACCAATTTGTCCCCCCTCCTCCCCCTCACTAGCAGCCTTAATGATTAAGGCAACAGGGGTGGACCTGACAGAACAAGCAGCAATAAGGGATGCGGGGCCTCCCTTAGTTACCCAGAGGAAGAAGAGGCTTAGCCAGAAGCCTAAGGCAGAGTTGGAGTTGGGGATGCCCTAGACCCCACAAGTTGAGATCCTTTCTTCTGACTCCTCGAAGTTGGAAAGGGAACCAGAGCTTGCCGATGTCCTAGCCAACCCTCCTCTACAGGATGATTTTGATGATGTTTTTGCAACTGACAAGTTCGGTAACCTATAGGGGGACATTGAGAAAATAGAGGCAGAAGTCCCAGTACAAGAGGAAGCTAAGGAACAAAAACCTACACAGGAGTAGGAAGAGAAGATGGAAGAAGAGAAGAAAATAGAGAAAGAAAACACCTCTGAAGTCTTGGAGATACAAGTTACGGGGGTGGACCAACAGAAGTAAAGTGAACAGGTTGCATCCGCTGAGGGAACCAGACCTATGGGAGCAACTATAACCTTAGCTGCCACGTTCCAAATGCCACTCCCTGAAGTGAACTTTGGGTAGGTAATTACTATAGCCCAAACATTAAATCTCAGCCCGGTACCTCCCCCATTGCCAAAGGATATACCAATGGAAGAAGAAATCCCGACAACAGAGGCTGAAGAACAAGAAGAGCGACAAGTGGAAGAAACCCCTGGGACAGCCAATGAGGGCCCAAATAAAATAGTAGATGCAGAAGACAAGGCTAAAGAAATAAATTTCACCAAGGGAGATGTCACCGACAAATCAAGGGGTGTAGAGAAGGAGCCAGACGAGACTCACACCACTAAGGAGCAGTAGCAACAAGATACGGGGGAAGAACTAAAAGAATAGACTTTGGAAAATAAGCCACCCCTGCCACCTCAGTGGTTGGTTGAAAGAAAGAAAAGAAAGACCCCATCCACCCCCAAATCTCATCTCTCCTTGGCCGAGATGATGGCTCAAGTCTAGAATCCACCAAAGGCAAAGAAAGCCTGAACGGTTCATACCCATCAAATCGGGCCGCGTGGAGAAATATTTGCGGTCGTAGCAACACCTCCCCTAGACACTGATGAGGCAACCACCAAGGTTGGAGATTATGATATCACAGAGATATTACTGGGAAAAAGAGGAAAATAGGGTGAAGTGAACCTGTTGAAAGAGGTGACCAGAGCTGTGGAGGCCCGATATGAAAAGGAGGCCCAAAGGCTCAAAGCGGAAAAGGAAAAGATAGCAAACCTTATGGGATTGCTTACTGAGCTGGCCTGAACTATTAGTACCATTCCTTCTGAGGCCTCCACATCTGATGTGCCATTACAACAGAGTGACATTGACTCCCTACTAGCAATGAAGAAGGCCCAAGCAGTCGATGAGTGTGTCGCTCTATAGGTAGGAAACACCCGGTGCTTCCTGGTATCCACCCTCCTAGATTTTTATGCAGCTCAACACATTCTACATCAGGTGGAAACTATCATTAATATAAGGGAGGGTGATATGGAAAATTATGAAGCCTGGAAGGTAGAACATGAAGAAATCCTCGGTCTTGGGGAGGAAATGGTTTCTGAGTCCAAGATTCTGGGAGAAGAATCATTCAATTTTGTGAAAACCCAGCACTCTAGACTTTACCTCACATTAGAGGTGCTTAAGAAACTGGTAGGGATTTTGCATGATAAGATCAACACGGTCCAGTATTCTTCAAATATGTATAAGGCTTTTGTCACAAAGGTCTCCGAAGCTGACCCATTTAGCACTGACACATGCACTCTAGAGGAATATGTTTTGGGTAAGTTTGATGAATTAATGGAGTCCAGATATCAATCCCCAGAGGGACTGGATGGGACTCAAATGGTAAGATTAACTCACATGATCCTTAGTGGCCATGATCCGGAAAAAATGGCCGATGAATTCAAGAATAATGTTCCGGAGCTAGGAGAACAGATTAAGGTGGCTAAGTACCAGTGGTCTGGCCTCAAAGAGATTGATGAGGATGGAATCTCCCACCTCCTCCAAACCTTCAATGACAATAAGAAACAATAAAATTTCTCCGGGGGCCGGAGAAAACCCAAACATTTTGTATTCTTTATTCTTTCAGAACGTGAGTTTCTGGATCTCAGAGTCCCAGATCCTAAATTTTGTATTCTTTTGAGTGATCTGTGTCCTGGTCCCTGAGGCTGACCGGTCACTTTCAAAAGTGGATAATGAAGACTGTCAGAGGGTAGTTGGCTACATCGAGAAACATCAGATCAATAGTTGGTTTTCTAACAGATCGTCTTCTCGAGGCACTGCTGTGGATACACCTGGCACATTGGAGATAGGGAACCACATTTCCCATTTATGAGGCATGTAGCCTCGATCCCCAGGGGATCAGATTTCTTCCTTCTCTTTCTTGGCTCTCTTCTCAAGGCTGATTCTTCCACTCCACCTTCTTGTCTCATTCTTCTGACATGTTAGGCCTATTCCGTCTCAAGGTCTTTTTTAGGGTGGCGCAGGTAGTACTGGCCCCCGGATAATATATTCTATTGTATAGTGTATTGTAAAATAGGGTTAGGGTTAGATGAAAATGTATATAAATAGTAAGTCCAACCCTTTTCCAAGGGTCAAAAAATTTGATAATTTTGCAGTCCATAGTAATAGAGAAGCAGATTTTTCATTTCAAGTGGTAGAGCTCAATGCTCCTTAGTCTTTAAGCGTTCAGTAGTTAGATTCTCCCTTGGAGCCACCATTGTATCAGGCACCAGTGCTAGCTAGAAGAAATATTAATGAAGAAGGGAGAGTTCTTGCAATGATGTTGTTGGTAGTCAATCTTCTAAGTTAATGGTATTTTATGTTTTATGTTCTTGATGTCTTCTGCTTTGATACTTTAAGTAGATTAGCGACCTCTTTTCCCTTGCTACTGATGAAATATGAACTGATGGTTGTGTACTTCTTTGGTATTTGGTGTATTTTATCAGACAATTATCGATGTATTGAATGTTTAGACATAACTATAGGTAGATGAAACACTTCTAACCCTGCAGGATCTTTTTTAGTTTATTTTTAAGTGTAGAATGCTTGGAGAAACCTCACCTTCCTGAATCCCCAGAGAGAACAAGTTGAAGAAACCAGCTATCCCCCTCAAAAATAGTCACATCTCCCAACTGAGCCCCACACCATCGTGACCCAACACCCAGGTACTTGGAGGCCTAGGGAATCTCTTTTCCCTGGACAACCTTTGCAGGCAAAGTTGGCCAATACCTCCAGTACCCAGTGACAACTTATAACTGTTGGCGGACCCGGTCACCAAAGTCCTATCAACAGAAACTAGAACTAGGAGGAGGGCATGAACTCATCCCCCTCTTGAGATTCTAATTTTACACCTCCTGAGGGTTCCCCAAGCTATAGTTTTAGGAGTCAATCCTTCAGTGGGATTGGGTCTTTCTCCCCAGCAAAATTTGAGATAATCCTTAGGTCAGCCCCAAACCCCAGAAGGTTTATTAAACTCGAGCCTCCTGCTTGAAAGAAGCAGACCCTAAAAACTACACCAACCACTATTGTCTGGGGATCGAGTAAACCTCAGAATATCCAAACTTCTTAGAAAATCCTGGGAATCAGTGCTCAAAACACTCAAAATCTAGTTTCCCCAATGGCTACATATTTTGGTAACACCAGGTCCCCAATGGGAACTTTTTTGGGCGCAATCAACGACTTACCCTCACACCCGTAGAAGATTTTCCCATGATATGAGCACTTAGGCTCACAAACCACAAAAGAGCACTTACAGGCATACAAGGATGCCATGAACCGACACCAGATCCAACATGAAGATGTTGTGACTCAGATGTTTCCCCTGTCCTTAAGGTAGGTTGAGTTAAACTGGTACCTTAACCTTCCTGCCAACTCCATTAATAGTTGGCAATACATGGAGGACGCCTTCTTGGCCGCCTTTCACGTACATGTGGACCCAGCCTGGTCCCATAGCCAGTTCATCTCCATTAGAAAGGAACCCAATGAACCTCTTGCAGCATTCAACCATCAGTTCCAATGCGCCTTGAAGCGGTGCACAGGCCCTTTCATTCCATCCTTGAAAGTAACCATACAAACTTATCTTAATGTGATGGACCCCTTCATTGCCACCCTCCTTTAGAGAACAACCACCATGGGTGACTAGGATACTTTGGCGAAGGTTTACAACCTAGCCTTAGAATTGTCTCATGGTCTCAACAAATCCCTAGGTGGGATTGGGCAGAATACACCTTTCAACATGATCCCCGGTAGAACTGTGTACGCCAGAGGGTATAACCCCAATTTGGAAATGGGTGCCCCTGCAATGTCAATGAATCCCCCACACCATCATGACCCGATACCCAAGTTCTTGGAGGCCCGAGGAATCTCTTTTCCCCAGACAACCTTTGCAGGCGAAGTTGGCTGGTACCTCCGGTACCCGGTGACAACTTATGACTATTGGTGGACCCGGTCACCAAAGTCCCATCAACAACTTGGCGAAAGGTATCAGATCAAAAGGAAATCAACAGTGATTGCGTAGTCTTTGAATAAACCTAGAGAAAAGGATATCTTTCAGTGACTTAGCTTTTCACAGTCGTGAGGTTGCCAGGAGGTAATCAGGATTTGAATTGAAGTTAAAAGTACCTTGTGTCACCAAGTCTCAAAAAGTGATCAAAGTTAAGCAATTTGCTCAGCGACATGGAGATAATTTTTAGTCATGAGGTCACTAATTGGGAAAAGTGAAAGTTAAGCCATGGTAAAAGTTAATACAGTTGCTAATGTGCCAATATTGAAAAGTCATTAGCCAATGAGGATTTAGAGAAGTTATGATAGGTCAGAAAGGTAGCTGAGGTGTATGAGGATCAGCCAATCAGAACAGAATTGACCTCTTGTCAAATTTAATAAGGATTTTCATCAATTTGGCACTCATTTGAATTTGATTTCCTGTCATAATCAGAGGCTACAACTAGGAGAAAGAACTAATGTCACAGTATGTTGAATTAAAGGTAGAAGTGATGGGATTACCCAATTATGAGCTATGTACTTTGATCATTCTTTACCATAAATAGATGATAGTGGCTTCATTTTCATTTACATTTCTTTCAGAATCTAGAGTGAAGAAATTACGAAGTTATCAATGCTTGCAAAAATAGAGAATTGCTAGCTTTTGAAAGGTTAAGCAATGCAGATTTCAATTTTAGAATTCAGTGGAATTTGTTTTCTTTTCAGAGTTTAGATTGTTTTCAGTGCATTGCAATTCAGAAGTAAGGGTTTTCAGTGAATAGATTTATTTCAATATCGGTCAGAAAAGTGTAAAAAGGGAAAGCAGCCAGGATGAGTAGAGCAGTCAGTGTAGTTTCCACTAGTGGGAGAAGTGATGAAATGGAAGATGAGGCCAAGGGGAAATGGAATTTATCAGTTGAATTATTGACGTTGCTGCCAGGATCAACATAAAACAAGAAGTCAAAACATGATATCATGAATGATGACGTAGCATACATCCAAGATGCCAAAATTCTAGGTTCAATAGGTTACTCTCTCTTCAATTATTTATATAAAAATTATAATGAAGTTGTACCTGTGTCAAACCCTTGGACATGTGGGTTAGCTAAATTGATTGTGCCTGATGTATTTATAGATATTGATCTTGTTCTATCTTTACAAAATAACTATGATGCACTCACTAAGACAATAAAGAAGAGTGATGGCACTATATTAGTAGCCTTAAACATGAATTCTTTAATGAAATCCTTCAACCTCTACTACCCTATGTCAACAAAGATTGAATTGAAGAAACTGGAAGCTAGATATGAAAAATAGGCTAGGTTAGATAAAAATCTAGTACAAAGGCATATTCCAAGGCAAATCAAGAATTATATTGCCCCCATGCCAGGACTTGCACCTTATGCTTATAAGGATTTGAATCATTATATCAAGTATATAGCTTTTGCACTCTTTAGAGTATTAGGAAGGGATGGGCGTATAGAGAGAATCACTGTAGATGTCTTGATGATTACCCTAGACTTGCAGGATGTCCATGATAGCACTACATATGATTATATCCAATATATAATTGATATAATGCATGAGGGGTTTGTGGCTATTAAAAATAAGGAGAAGGAGCCTCAGTTTTTACATTATTCTATCCTAATGCATTTGATAATGTATTATAACTACACTATAATGGATCTGAATAATTTGAGACCACAAAGAGTGCACCAGGGTCAGCCCAACCTCATTCAATTTTGGATAAGGATTTGGAATTACACTGCAAAAGATTGTGAGTTATGTGCTTTTGAGAACTGGATAGTTTATCCATTATTGCAGTGTCTAGGAGTGAACAAGAATATATTACCAGCCAAGTTGTTGCAGTTGTTGAGGCCTTGTGAATATCTAGACAAGTGGCCTGGAGATAATAATTAGGGTGATTTCTACTTAGAAGAGAATTTCACTATTATTAGAGTATATGGATGTTCACATCCACCACACATACTCCCATTTCATGTCCCTACTAGAATTACAGAAATGGAGTTCATATGGAAACTAATGTTAACATATAAGGAGCATCTGGATCCTCATAGAAAAGGCACATTCACTCCCAGATAGTTCAAAGTGTATCATTTTAATATTGGAAAGAGAGCCATAGATCTAGTGAACAATTGGCTAAGCCATTATAGGATGGGTGCAACATTATATAGGTACACTGATATAGAGGGATTCATTGCTAGTGCCAAGAAGCTTCTCACCCCAACCATTCCTTACAGTTATGAGCATGAAGAGTGCATAGAAGAAGATGTCATAAGAAATATTAATGAGGATGAAGAAGTGATCTCAAGAGAAAATAAAATCAAGGAATTAATGGATCTAGAGAGATAGGTAAAGAGGAAAGGATTGTCCTTTGGGGGGTTCTTCCCTGATTTTCCTTATTTGAAAATAATAGAGGCCATGATTGACTCTCACACTTTCCTATGTAATCAATTGGAGGATGCGTTAGTAGTTCCTGAGAAGGGTCAACCAAAGAATTCTAAATTAGAGTATGATGATGATAGTGATGAAGGCTACCCCTTGCCTATTGCCCATCCAGTTAATCAGGCAATTGAAGAAGAACAAGTAGGAGATGAGAATATTATTGACCTAATAGAGGTCCTAGAAACTTAAGGTACCAATGAGCCTCCTCTCAAAAGGAAAAAAATTGAACTTGGAGAGCCTTCCCAAGAATTAATATGTGTGAGAAGAGAGAAGAAAAAGGATAAAATCAGTGCTCTTATTCCTAGAAATATGCCATATGATCATCAATTGAGGAAGGTGATTAGAAAAGGAAAAAAGTTGCGACATGATGAAGAGGATAATGTTGAATTGTCTCTTAGAACATGCATTGATGAAAGGTTAATTCATCAGCAACAATTCTTGGATGATGATAATTTCATCAAAACCAAAGAGTTTATAGAATTCCTTAGATGGAATAAGAAGAAACAAGTTGGCAAGAAACTACAATTGGATGGAGGAGAGCTAGTAACAGCTGAAGCCTTACATGCTATACAAGATTATGATCCTAAAATAGAGAAACTCATGCTAGAGGAAGCCAGGAAACTGGTTAAATCGAGTGAGATGTTACTTTTTGAAGGCTGGGATTTAGCCTCAACATTTATAATTGATCAAATAAGGAAACAACTAGATTTAAAGTGATCATCAGAAGTTCAAGTTGGAGAACTGATAGAAGGATTTGGTTATAACCCAAAGTCCCAGGTTGTTGCAATATGGACCCTAGCTCCTAAGGATGAGAAGCCATCCTTGTTTAATATTCAAGAGAACATGGTTCATAGACAAATGGTATGGTCTGTGAATAATACCAATAACATGGAGATTTCACAGGTATATCACAAAGATATAACACCTTCATAGAAGAGACCAGTGCTATTGTGAAAGATAGGGAGCTGTGTCAGATTAAAATTCATGCTTTAGAGAAAGCAATTAAAGATTTGACTCAACAATTAATGGAGAAGCCTGAGGTTATCCCAGCATCACCTAAGGAGGTTGCACATGAAGAGGTCCAAAAATATATAACAGGGGAGAGTATTGAAATAGAGGAGCAAATCATGAAGCATAATGTGGTTGTCCTAGGTTCACTAATGAGTATCTTTAAGCACATGATTGATATTTTAAAGGATAAGACTGATCTCATTTTAAATGCATATAATAAGCTTCCTATTTTGCATGCTTAGGTGACAGGTTTTATTTCTACTTTAAACCCCTATTTTGGAACATGGTCTAGCATGACACAATTATTTGAAAGGTTGGAATCTTTGCAACAACATAGAAATGACCTGCTAGAGATAGTCACCGAGGTTGGTGATGAAATTGGGAAGATAAATGTAACTTTGCCTTTCTTCAAGGGAAAGTTAAATCAAATTGAGGTGATGATGAGTCTTTTTGGATCAGATTTTAATAGATTTATTCCTCTGATCAAGGGAGATGACAATCATATCAAGGCCTTGGAGGCATGGAGAGTAGAGTTTGATAGAAAATTGCCTAAGAAAGAAGCATTTATTACTGACAATGTAGAGCTGGATATGGAAGGTTACAATAAGATTTTGGATGAAGCCTTTAAGGTTGAGACTGACATCAATTAATTTCTATTAGATGTCAAGAGTTTAATAGATACTCAATGGAACATGAAGAAAGCCCAACTTGAGAGCATAAAGAGCTTTAATTATCCTTCTAAAGATGATGTAGCAGCATGGGACACACTAACAAATCCTAAGAAGAAGAAAGTTTTTGCAGAGGACATTGATGTCATTGATGAAGAGTAAAGAAGATACCTGGGACCTGATCTCTGAGCACAGGGATAATAACTACTTCAAAGACTAGTGTAGGTTAGCCTAGAATGGCAGTCACTAGGTCTCATTACAACTATATGAAGTTATTTATAATATCAACAGACAAAGGTGCTGGCTAGATGAAGATTGAAGACAAAATTTAGTTATCAACAGATTTTGTCTCTTCACTGTCAAGAGGATTAATTGAATATTTTGTCTTATAATATCCTCCGGATTAGCTTATTCATCTAAAGCTTGTTGCATCCTTGATCTTTAAGAATTCCAAGATGACCAATCCTAAATATAAATAGCAAGCTGTAAGATACTATAAAGGATGGTAAAATAAAAACTGTGAGGAAAGCTTATGAATTGTGTCTAAGTTTTAAGTTTTCAGTCAATTTGAATGTATTGAAATCAAGATACTATTAATGAAATACAATGGAATTTCCAGTCTCATATCATTGATGTCTTTTTGCATTTACATTCATCTCTTGTATGTTTAATTTGTAAAGCATTTTAAATGTACTAGTTATAAGGTAACTGTGTTGTTATTTGTGAGTTGCTTTCAAGGAGGGTTTAAATCTTGCAAATAGTTCCAGAGGGTTTGGGTTTTATGCAGGAATTTGATACAGGGGTATGAGGGTGAAAGGATAGTTTGTAAGGCATTATATCTGGTGGTACACTAAATTTTGATAATTTAGAAGTCCCAATCCATTATCAAGAAGCATTTTTCTCCATACTAAAAAATATCAAAGGAAGGAAGCTTTATGACACAAATAAATAGAACTAACTAATCGAAGCCTTCAGAAAATGCTGGAATTTAGACCTGCTACAAAGATGATTTTGACAGAGGATA
>MU225567.1:3254624-3278372 GCA_018584345.1 Thuja plicata
GAACATAAGATTGGAATGATCTTGACTCTATTGCCCATGGTAGAATAAGGCACTGGTCTAATCATTATTTGGATTATAGTTATTCATTTCATTGTTTATAGTTTTGTGATATCTTATCTATCTATTCATTTCAACTTACATACACATTTACTAAACATTCTTTCAATTACTTAAAGTATTTTAGTTTATAGTTCATGATATATTGATTTCAGTTATATTTATTTCAAGTTCCTTTCCATACTTGAGAGAGAAGGTTGAAGTGTTTCTTATCTACTATAAAAAGCCTTGTAACTTGAAGGATAAGTCAAGGTATAGGCCTACCAGCCTTGGTTTTGCAGAGCCATAATTGAAGAAGTTCCAACCATGCTTTGGTTGTGACTTGTTAGTTGGCCAAATCACTTGGGTTTCCAAGGATTAGATTGGAAAGTCCATAGGAAATCCAATCTATTGATTTGAGCACCAATAGATTGGCGACTCCTATGGGGAGTTGTTCAAAAGAACTTTTTTGTATTTTAGCTTGAAGCATTGGTGATATATTTAAGACTCTACTAGAAGAAAAGAACTTAGAAGATAGTAAGTATTTTCCTTCTAATAAGAAGGTGGCGACTCTATTGAACAAAGCATTTCAGTCAGTGACTCTACTGAGGGAGAAGAATCAAAAGGAGATGGTGGATTGTTTTTTCAAATGTATCCATCATTTCAAAGAAAACCATTTATTCCAAATGGCATCAGGCCATTGAAACTTAGGAGATTTCAGTGTATCCCAAATAATTTATCCCCAAAACTTTCACAACTTCTACCAAGGTTCCATGGAGAATGGGATGAATCAACATTGCAACACTTAGATGCATTTTACATATTTATAGAAGATTATGAGATTTGTGCAGAAGATCAGGTGATGAAATTATTTCCCAGGACTTTAAGGGACTATGCACAAAAAGAATATGAATCATTACCTACACAGTCTATTTCATCATGGAGACAGTTTGAGTAATGGTTTCTTGATATGTTTCATGAGCCCAGTGTTGAAGATGACAAAAGGTGTTATGAACAATATGAAGACCAAAGTTGCAGCATGGAAGAGGATCATATTCTATCTCCACTTGATGCATTTTTTATTTTGGAGATATTTGAGGAGGAGTCTATACCAAATTTTCTCATAAGAATGGCAAGCATTTATAAGGATATACCATCAGACATTAGGCCTCCACTCAAAGAATTCATCAAAAAAATTCAAGAGTTGGGAATCTCGCCAGATGACCCTGATTTGAAGTTCCTTATGCATGCATTAGAAGAAGATAGAGAAAAGGATTCTTATGATCAGATTGAACAAGATGAAAATCTCAGTGATGAAGAAGAAAACATGCGTTATGAACAAAACATGTGCTATGAACAGAAAGGAGAGCCAAATTATATTTTGGAGGAAGAATCTTACATGTCCCCTTTGGATACATTCTTAAGTTTGGAAAGATATAAAGGTGAACCTGCAATAGATTTGTTCATGAGAATGATAAAGATTTATCAAGAAACACCTTCAGATATTAGGCCTCTAGGAAGGGAATTAATGGATAAACTTTGTGAGTTAAGAATCTACCATAATTCTCAACTATTAGTTTTTCTTGAGAAAATATGTGAAGTATTGAGGGAAGAAAAGAATGATGGCATAGAGGAACAAAATTCAGATCAGATTGAAGAAGAATCTATACGTAGTGAGATTTGCATGGAAATAAGTATTAATTACCATGATGATGAGGAAGAAGATCTTCTTAGTACAGAAGAAATCTCATATTTACTAGACATGGAATGTCAAAAACATGTTGAGAAGAGTGGTCAATTTTTTTTCTCAATGCACCATGATAAGCAAGTTGATGGATCAGTACATACTCAGGGGGTACTAGATGAAGAAGATGATAAATTTAAAGAATCAAATAATGAAGATGAAATAGAACAGTATATAACATATGAGCATGAAGAAGTTTCAGATGAAATCTCTCATGGAGATATGCCTGAGTTCTCTATATCCTTGATTCCATTATTTGAAGAATATTTTATATACAATCAAGTCCATCAACATCATGATAAAGATAGTGAGCCTAGTGATCATTTTGAAGATGATGAAACTCAAAATATGTATGGGGAAGTGTATTCAGAAAGTGAGACATGCATTATTTCATCCTATGAGCATAAGTTGTATCAAACATGTGAAGATGAGATGGAATCAAACAAACATAAGGAGGAGAATGTGTTGAAGATCAGTTCTGAAAAATTATCTGAGTATCCTATCTGATCAAATTATTGATAAGAAGAAAGTTCCTGAATGTGATTTATCTCCAAATCCTTTTTGTGAAAAGAAACAACATCTTGATTATAGGGAAGATTGTGTATGTAAAGGCATCCAAGTAGGAGAGCTTAATCTAGTTACTTGTAGGGTTGATCAAATGCATGGGGATCTTCTATTTAGCAAGGAATACAGTACACCTATTGACTTTCTAAAGGTAAACAAAAGTCAAAGCATGTTAATAAAGAAATTAATGTTGTCCATGAGAGTAGTGGCATCGTATTTGGGAGATCCAAAGTATTACATGATCAAAATTATGTATTCAATAGAGGAAAGAAACAGTGTTCATTTTTTTGGGGGCCTGGGGCCACCCAATTGAAAGTTCCTATTAAAGTTCTTCATGAGCCTATTGGTATAAAGCTAGCTCTTAAAGATGAGAACCAAATCCCTTTGCATCAGATTAAGTGTGGATACTTGGTCTGCTTCTCTAGAGATAGCTAGAATCTTGCTATGCTCACAGGGAGCATACATCCCCAGAAAGAGCCACTGGTGGTACCCTAATTTTTGATAATTTAGAAGTCCCAATCCATTATCAAGAAGCGTGTTTCTCCATGCTAAAAAATATCAAAGGAAGGAAGCTTTATGACACAAATAAATAGAAGTAACTAATCGAAGCCTTCAAAAAATGCTGGAATTTAGACCTGCTACAAAGATGATTTCGATAGAGGATAAAGATGGTCAAATTTTAATAACTAAAAATGACCCAGTTTGGGAAATCAAATTTCCTATCTCCAGTAGAAATATTATCTTTTCAAGAGGTGTTTTGGATTTTTTACCAAAGCCAAATCCAAAAGTTAGGTAGTTATTTTTTAGTTAGTTTATTGTTTTTTCAAAATAATTTGTAATAAGAGTTGTGTCTTTTCACTCTAAAGAGGTGTGAAAGCCACTCAAACACACACACACACACACACACACACACACACACACACACACACACACACACACATATACATAATGTAAAATGTAAAGAGAGGAGAATACAATTGAATACAATTTCACATATTTGGATAGTTTTTAATCAACAAGTATAAACATGGACCTCGATGTACTATTTTTTCAAAATCAATAAAGATAATTCCTTGTTATTTCACATGTATAATAGTTTCATTATCATTTTACAATTAGTCCCTCAAATAAACCAATAGAACTTCTTCAAAGTGATATTTTGATGTGCATACTTCTTGATTTGATTCATAGTCTATATTTTCAAATGGTTTTCTCATTTTGCATGGTTAAATTCTGTTGATTGAGGCCTTAGTCAATTGGTCTATCATCTAAGAAGTATTACCCTTTTGAAATATCTCTGAATTTGTTTTAGGTTTCATGTACATTCCAGAACACCTTTGAAGTGATAAGTTTTCTTGTAAAACTATCTCTGAGGTTTAACATAAGATTGGAATGATCTTGACTCTATTGCCCATGGTAGAATAAGGCACTGGTCTAATAATTATTTGGATTATAGTTATTCATTTCATTGTTTATAGTTTTGTGATATCTTATCTATCTGTTCATTTCAAATTACATACACATTTTCTAAACATTCTTTCAATTACTTAAAGTATTTCAATTTACAGTTCATGATATATTGATTTCAGTTATATATTTATTTCAAGTTCCTTGCAATACTTGAGAGAGAAGGTTGAAGTGTTTCTTATCTACTATAAAAATCCTTGTATCTTGAAGGATAAGTCAAGGTATAGGCCTACTAGCCTTGGTTTTGCAGAGCCATAATTGCAGAAGTTCCAACCTTGCTTTGGTTGTGACTTGTTAGTTGGCCAAATCACTTGGGTTTCCAAGCATTGGATTGTCAAGTCCATAGAAAATCCAGTCTATTGATTTGAGCACCAACACTATCTAAGGTTTTTTTTTATGTTTTAATTAATTGTCTTTAGTGATTGTATGTTTCATTATGAATCTATAGCCCAAGATTAGGCACTGGTCAAGTTTTGATAAGTAGTTGTTGTCATCAAATCAATCAAATATTGAATAATCTTTTACTTTCTATTATTTAGAATACACATGTCTAGCTAAGTGTTTTGAGAAATACATTTCATCATGGTGATTCCTTAAAGA
Source organism: Thuja plicata (assembly GCA_018584345.1). NCBI lineage: Eukaryota > Viridiplantae > Streptophyta > Pinopsida > Cupressales > Cupressaceae > Thuja > Thuja plicata. The sequence continues at coordinate 3,259,036 of MU225567.1, forward strand.
GAGAATTCATAGGTTAACCTTCCTAAGCCAAGTGGCATAAAAAGAAGAAGGATTAAGAATCCTTTATCCACTATAAGATTTCATGTGAAGTAGTGAATCTGAAGATAGGTGCACCCGCTCAAGCTTGTGGAACTCAAAGTGTAGAAGGAATAATGTCCTTGTTAATTAGCCTTTTCCATGTATGAATCTGAATTGGGAATCTTAGAGTCAAGCATTTACTATTTTATATTGATTCTACAAGAAAAAGCGGTAACAGGTTGTCCTACCTAACACTATCCTCCCTCTCTCAACAAATATTTAAAACAAATGTGCACAATATAATTTTCCTTTCACTTTTCTATATGCTTCACATTTTTCAATTTTCTATAACAGTCATTATTAGTTATTTTTGCCTATATCTCAATTACCTAGCCTTTTCAATCACTTAATCCAACACTTATAGAAATAAAGGAATAAAAGACCTAAGAGTATGATATTAAATTGACTCCCTTGAGAAAAGTGTTAGTCATTCATACTTATCTCTTTGTGGCTTTGTATCTAAATGCAATCTAAGAAAAGATAAGTTGAACTTCCAAGTTTTCATGCATGAGCTCGTGAACCATATTCCCACACATTACATTTTGGTGAACCCAACACATAAAATCTTACATACTTCTAATTTTTTGTTTAAGATATTATTTTTGCATAAAATTATTACATGTAGATTCTTTCATTCATTTTTTATGCACTTTCATTAGTAAAAAAGACATAAATTGCTCATTATTATCTCTTATGTCATACATTTAGAATATTATGTTTATTTCACTTTTTAGTTATCTTAGTTTAATGATGCAATATATATTTCATAGAGGTGATAATGACTTAGCTTCTCTCATAAAATTTATCTCTCTCATTAAGACCCTCCTATCAATAAGGGTAATTTGGTTGAAGAAGATATAATCAACACTTCATTAACATATCTCCCTCCTAGGGATGAGGCCTTGAGGAATGATGTTGATTATTTTCCTAAAATGCACATCCCCAATGAGGATATTTTGGATCAAGAGGATGATATTATAAGCACATTTCTTAATGTCCTTTTACCTTCACTACACCTAAATGATATTTGTTCTAGAAATGAAGAGTCGAAGGATATTACTAATCCCTTTCATAAAGTTTTTCCTACTCATGATATTTTTTAGATAAAATTAACACTTTATTTTATTCTCTCCCTTCTACAAATGAAACCTAGGAGAACAAAGAACCTAATAAAGTCAATGTTGTTCATATTTTGGGTCATGAAAAAACTAAGATTATGGTATGATTTTGTTGAGATATCCCTCAACCTCAAAACAAACTAGTAATTGGTGTGAAAGGTGTTCAACAACCAAAGTACCATGTAGTATGTCGCATATATAACATTTAGAAAAATAAGAAAGACTTAAATACTCTACTCCATTCTCAATATTATCATCCTTCCTTCTTGTTCGTCACAAAAATTTGGTAATGAGTACTATTTTAGTCAAAAACTTTGTTCTACTCTTGGTAATACATCCCTATGGATTTGATTAAAATTTTACCCACATAGGGGTAAGTGCAAGAAGTTGTGTCCACTTATGGTTGAACTTTCATACTTAGCCGAATTCATGAAATCACACTAAAAAAATGGGTTCCCTCTTAGAATAAATAGGGTCTCATTTAGCTTCGAGAACACGAGCCTAAAATTTTAGAAATGGGGTCCTGTTTCAAAACGGGATCCCATTTCAAAAAACAAAACAAGGTCCCATTTTGAAAATGGAAACGGGACCCCGTTCCAAAACAAGATCCTATTTTGAAAAAATATGAATGTTTAAAGAAAACCCTCCATTGAGTCATTTAAACGTTATTATTTTCAAAAAAGATAAACGCGGTCATGTTTACTAAATGAGGTCCATTTCTAAAAAAATGAATTTCAATCCCGCTTTTACCATTGGCTTTTGGTTTGGAAAGAGGCTTGGGTAGCCAAACCATACCTTGGACCTAGTTTGACATGCAACTTGAAGGCTCTGCTAGTGTCCATACAAAATAAGGACTGTAGACATATATCTAAAGACATTTTTAGAGGAATATTTTAACAAAATAAAAAACCCATTATAGATCAGACTGTGCAGATTTCAAATATATATTTTGTTTTTAAATTTGACTAATTTTTCTATTATCATTGAATTTATACTGAAACAGATCTACAAACTAAAGACAACAGGCTCTTTTATAGTTTTAATAACTTTTTTATTTGAAGGTTTCTTGTAAAACAATTATATGACATCAAACTAGAGAAAATTATACATAGTAATTTAAAAAATAATAATTTAAAACTCATATGTTTTGGTTAAATTATGCTTTTCATACACGAGAGATTTTAAAAGCAACAATTATGCCTAAAAAAAAATTAATTAAAAAAATATATTCAACAAAAAAATATTGTTATTAATCTGAATTAGGTTTCATACAATTTCCCAAAAGGATTCAGAGAAATTGTTTTATTTAGGTCAATTTTTTCTTGTTGTACACAGGCATAGTATGGTCCTGAAACATGGACTTTTAAAATGTGGGTTTTAGTAATGCCTATTGAAAATGAAATTTTATCGTCTAAGTATTAAAATAAATTATATATTTCAAAATTAGACTTCGCTTACTACAACTTCTGATACTGATGGTTTTTAAGATTCAATCTCTAAGTGCTTAAAATATTCATATCAAACAGGACAAATTTGAAAAAATAAGAAAAACAGTTCCACTTTTTGGCCACAAATTGGACTCAACTTCTTGCTGGCACCCTTATCATATAGGTACTTTACTCATCATTGTATTTTGGCATTATGCTTTTGTTTTTCCCTTCTAACTTCATCTAATTCTATATGTTGCTCAAATCTATCTTCCATGGGATCCAATAGTTCCAAATCTTCATCTAGTGGAAACTTATGAACTAGTAACAAGTTGTCCAACAATAATCAAGCTTTACTTTAGGGTAAAAGCACATTTGAGTGTCACCTTTTAGGATAACTCTACTGACCTAACCCAGTTAGAATCATTCATCATCCCAATTAGAATCTGCCAAGTCAAACATGACTAAGTCCACATAGGTGCCACATGGCACCGAATGACACCTACATGGCCCAGGAGTTTGGGTTGAGTGGGACTCAGCCGAGTCCCACTCAGACCAGTCCCAACAACATTTAAAATACAAAAAGAACTCCAATCTCCTCATTTGCACATTGGGGGCCTACGAGACTGGGGTTGACCCCTAAGGGGACTCGACCCAATAGGACTCAGTTGATTCTGACTAGGGCGAGTCAGACTGGGTTGAGTCAGCCTAGGTGGCATGCCATGCTGGCAGCCAAAACCCCAAAAACATAAAAAAAAGAAGTTTGCACTTCTTCTATTCTATTTTCTTCTCAAAATAGAAAATGTCAAAATAGTAAAAGTACCCTTTTCTAGATCCAGGAACTACGATTCTAGACATATAAATTTTATATTGTTTCAATTACAAAACATTGAACAAATTCACTAAAAACTATACGTAGGTTTATTAAGTTTTGAGAAGTCGTTGATTCAGAAAAAAAAATGCTTAATCAAGTCATAAATTTTTCAAAATCATATACAACACTAAAGAAGAGATTCCTCTTCAAAAATATGTAATTTATTTGGTTTTTGGTATAGTTTTGATAGGGGAAAAGTGGCGGGAGACAAAAACTATTGATTTGAGGTAAGTTCGACTTTGATTACTTATAATAGGAAAAGTATAGATCAAAAACACTTTTTTTTTTTTTCTGCACTAGCTATACATGTCATATAAAACATATTATTAAATGGAGGAAAAAACAATGTTTCACCTATAATGATTTGGCGGGAAGGAAACCTCCCTAATTTGTAGTATTTTTCAGGAAACAAAAAATAGACCTAAAAATTTAAAAAAACATATTAATTTTCATCCATTTTTTTAAAAAAATAACTATAGTCATAAAATTCATCCTATTTCACACATTTCATCAGTTTACATCATCTTCAAATTCTCAATAGAAATATGACTTTATACCCTTGAAGTTTTACAGTTTTGGTGTTGTTAACCTTTTCCTTTGTAAAATGGGGACAACTTATTGTGCTTTTACCCTTCTATAAACTAGGTCAAATGGGGATTTGTGAGTGCATTTATAAACAATAATTTGATCTTCCCACAATGCTAGGTTTAGCTTTGAATCCCAAGCTCTCTTGTTGTTGTCATATACTCTTCTTACAATCTTCAAAATATTTTTGTTACTTGATTCTACTTGCATGTTTCCTTGAGGATAATAGGGTGAAGCATATGAGACTATGATGTCATAATCTTCACAAAAGGTTTTAAATTCTTTAGAGATGAAACACATACCCTTATCTATGATTAATCTAAATGAAACTCCAAACCTAGTCACAATGTTCTCCATCAAGAATTTGATTACCACTTTACTTGTACCTTTCTTGGTAGGGATTGCTCCACCCATTTGGTGAAATAATTTGTTTCTACTCAAATCCAATGGTGCCCCCCACTTGAAATGTCTGTTATTTCTCCTATAAACTCCAACCTCAATTGTTGAAAATTTGCTTCTACTTGAATGGGCCTTAATGGTAAATTTCCTTGGTATTTTATCTTCCCTGAGAATTTTTTATAGGCCTCACATTTTATGACATAGCTATGTGCATCATTAAAACCACAAGGCCAAGAGTACCCTGATTTGAGTATCTTTTAAGTTGTGGTCTTAGCTGAAAAATGTCCACATATACTGTCATGGATTTCTTTCAAAATTCTCTTTGACTGCCACTATCAAGACATAACAATAATACTCCATCATGATTTTTCCAATACAAGTCCCCTTTTATTATTACATATTTGAAGGATTTAAATTTAAACTATCTCTTCTAATATTTTTTTGACCCCTTTTTAAATTTCATGTGTTTCAAATAATACATTATATCACAATACCATGGAGTTTATTCAATACTAAAAACATCATTGTTCGAGTCCACATTGTTTACCTGGACAACCTCCAAGTTAGACTCAACCATCAGCCTTAATAATCCTTGTCCTCTTATAAGATTTTTTACTTGAATATCTATACTGAACTCTTAGACTCGGTTTATCCAACAACATCTTCTACCTATTACTTTTGGTTTTCTGAATATATCTTTCACGTCAACAGTTGGAACATAGGCTATTATATCTTCCCAAACCAAACTTTATGGCTGGAAAGTTTTAATTTCTTTGACCAAAGCATATGTTTTTTTTTCATTGATAATATACTTCAATTCAGTAGCTTGAAAGGACTTCCTAAATAAACTTATGTGTTGTTCATACCCTTCCTCATTTTTCTTTAATGTAACCACAATAATTGTGTGGAAGGAGACAAACAAAAAGGATTTGAAACATCTTAATAAAGTCTGTGGATTTCAATATTGGTGCCTCCTTGATAGCTCTTTTAATAGCTACAAATGCATCTATGGCCTCAAATTTCCAGTCCAATTTTGACCCCTTCTTTAAAATCTTAGATATTGGTTTCACTATCTCAGCAAGGTTTGATATGAACCTCCTCACAAAGTTAATCCATCCAAAGAAAGTCTAGATCAATTTTATTGTTTTGAGAATGGGAATCTTTTCAATAGACACAACTATTTTAGGGTCAATTCTCACACTCTCCTTAGGCGCTATGCGTCCTAAAATATTTCCTTCAGTGACAATGAAGTGACATCTCTTTAAATTTAAGGAAATTTCATACTCTAGAGCCTTAAGGAACATATTTTCTAGATGAGAAAAATGATCCTATGCCTTCTTTGAATATGCAATAATATCATCTTGATAAACCACCATGATGACATTTATTAAATCTTTGGATAAAATTTCCATGGCCCTGTGAAAAGTAGCTCCAACATTTTTCAGTCCAAATGACATTCTAACATAAATACATTTTCTCGAAGGTGTAGTAAAAGAGGTTTTGTACTATTTCGATTCTTTAACCTTGACTAGATTATAACTAGAAAATCTATCCATCATGGATAAAAGATCACACTCGGTAATCTTTTATAGAAATGCATCCATATTTGGTAATGGATAGTTATCCTTAAGAGATGAGATGTTCAAATTTAGGAAAGCAACACATAAAATTATATCTCCTTTCTTTTTTCATACAAGCACTAAGTTTGAAACCGAAGTAGAATGCCTTATGGGTTTTATTATTCCTCAATATTTTAACTTCATGAACTCTTCCTTTGGATTTTATAGGTCTTTGCTTCTGTCTGAAAGGTTTAGCATCAAGCTTAAGTAGAACCTTATGCTATAATAAATCCTCTCTATAAGTTTGGATGTCATCATATGACCAAGAAAATACATGCCTATACTTTCTTAGTAGTGTTATTAACATTTCCCTCACCCTAGGAGAGAGATGTTTTTCCAATGTATACTCTTTTAGGGGCATTTTCTATTCCAAGTTTGATTTCCTCCACATATTCTTCTTTGATTGGTGCAACTTTCTTATCTATCTTATCATCTCAACCAAAAATTCTTTCCAAAGCTACTAGGCCTCTAAAATTTTTATTTTTCTTTAGTTTCACTACCTCCTTTCCGAACGCTGTGTCCTTGCCTTCAACCTTCTCGATATAGGTATTGAAATCTATCTCTTGGGACTCATACTGGTCAACACAATGCAACAATTTTAATAGGTTAGAATCATCCTCAAAGACCTTCCAATTACATATATTATCTGGAATAGATGGCCTAGCTTTAACTTCAACCTCATAGATGCTACTTAACATTATATAATCTTGTTTTAGGACATCATTTTCCAAAAAAATATTCATTATGTTTTTGATCTGTCAACCCAGTTTATTAAGAAAGCATCAAACAACTCAATGGTGTCCCATACTGCATTACTGTACTGTCCAATTCTCTAATTTTTTGATGAGTACTTAGAGCTTACTTGTGAGATTATTAATTCAAAGTCTCCCCAAACACTAATAAACTTAATAACATATTTAATAGCCAAATTTAATCCAATTAGAAGGGCCTCATATTCAACAACATTGTTTGTGCACTCGAATGGTAATAGATAGGAATATTTGAATGTTTTTTGAGTACAACCCCAACACCATTCCCTTCTTTTATACATGATCCATGAAATAAAATTAACCATACTTGATCATGTTTTTCTTTAGTGTGTAATTTGATCAATTTTGCATTTTTAATTATGGTTTCGTAAGGTGAACTGCAAAATTACCCATATCAGTGTCACAAAAACATGTCATTTAATTTCGGTCTATATTTTCTATGATATATGATGCCCTAGGTTCTCTTTCAATCTTGAGCTCCTTCCACTGTACTAGTATTGTTGCATATGACATATCTAAATGAACATTACCCACTTCTATTCATGTCCATTGTCTAGAAAGAAGTATTCCATAATTAGGAGCCACATCAACCACAATGATGTCTATTTTATATGTAGCTTTAGAAGATGCAACAATCTTAATCTCCACATATTTCATGAGTCCTATTGGGAATGATTTTTTTTCCATGGCATAACACTTACCATAGGTTGTGTCCACCCATAGTCCAAGTTCCTTCATGGCCTCAAAAGACATTATATTGATCATTGCTCCCAAATCAATCATACAATTTTTTACAATTTTATTTTTTATCAATAGGGTCAAGTAGAATGGATATACCTATGATGGATTTTTTCGTCAAAGTTGTTCCAATATATACATCTATAACTTCTTCTCTCTCTTTACTACTATTGCTTTCCTTAGCTGTTTCAATATTTTACTTTTTAGGAACATTGGATATGAGCGTTATGGCACTCTCCCTATATTCAAGGAATTTCATCATCTCAAGTAATGGGACAAAGACCTTCATTTGTGATAAGGCATTAGAAATATCAAATGAGGTGGGGGTTACACTGGATTAACCAATTAAGTCTTTTCAGTTACCTCTTTAATTGAAGGAATATGTTTTGATGAGCTAAGTACCTCATTACGCTACTTTCCTAGTTTATATTGTTTTTTCTATTTTCAGTTCCTTTATTTAATAAATATGCTAGTAGGTTTTCCCTGGTATGTATTTATCACCCTATTCTTGAGATGATAATTAATCCTTTCTTGTGAAACAACAATAGTAGTGAGGGTCTTCCTTTCTTCTATTGAGGTTTTTGTAAGTTTGACTTTATTTGAGATAGTGCCTTCATTTCTTACACGTTTCTTCCATCATTATTTTCCTAATTTGAAAATTAGTTTTGTATATAGAATTGCTAGTTATGTCTTTGGGAATTTACATCAAGATCATACCCATCTTCTGAATAATCATAATCATCGTTGGCTCTAAAGGAATTCATTGACAACATATTAATTGTTTGATTATGATTATACTCTTTGTATTCTAGTCTCTCCTCGTGTAAGATTTGTGATAGAAAAGTCTGTAATGGGGAATGAGGGAAGTTGCAAGCCGGATACCATGAAGTTTCTTCAATCATGTGGTTTCCATATGTTTTATGTGGGTCAGGAGGATTCTTTATGACATTTTCCCTCTAGTATTGTCCTTCTAGTTTTCCACCTTTCCAACTAGTATTGTAAGCCATACCATGGAGTTTCAATCTATCATTTATTTGGAAATAAGGTTTATCATTTCAGGTTACCTTATTTGAGATTTTTTTTTAAGGTGTTCATCAATTTTTCAAATTTATCTTCTTCTTGATTTTCTTTTGGCACCTTAGGATTTTTTAAGCTGAGATCTTCTCCTATTCTTTCTTTACCAAAGGCTTTCCTATTATTTTCTATTGTTAGTGCAACTGTACATGCCTCTTGTAGTGTGGCTAGATTCTGGATCTAATTTTATAACTTTTCTTTCTTTCAAAGGCATATATGTAGAACACTAAGAATACCAGATCTACCAACTTCATGTGGTGTGAAATTATGTTTAGTAGGTTATTTAAAGTTTTATTAAAGTCTAATACTAATTCATTGTACCCTTTCTGCACACTTGTCAATTTATGCAAAGCAAATGTAGGGTTGGTATGATCCCCATATTGATTAAAGATAATTCCTTTAAAAATTTGACCAACAACTAATTGATGTATCTGGTAATCCCTTGTACCACTCCATGCATCATCTATCAAGGATTGTGTAAATCACTTCATATATACATCTTCATGTTGCACATAAAAAATAACCATTTTATTCTCGAATGACATTACATGATTTTCCCTTATTTCAATGTTACTCGTATTGAAATATGGGATATAACTCCTTAATTTATTTGTTATGTCATGAGGGTACCCTCTTATCCCTGTGAAATCTAATTTCCTATATCTATCGACATTCATAAGGCCCCTTGCAAATTTTTTTTGTTTCTGATGTTGTTGATACTACGATGCTTGGTTTTGAGGGTCATGCTGATAAATAGGTGTGGTTTGGATTCATATCATTGTATTGATAATTATTGAAAGGCATTTTTTGATTGTGTTATTTGTAATGAAAATGAGGGACTTGTTGGCCATGGGGATCATACAGGTATGGTCCATGTTGATACCCTTTCTAGAATTGATGATAAGGGTTGGGAGACAAATCGTACTATGGATATCCAAATTGCATGGTGTTCTAGTTATAGCCATCATATAGGGGGTTTTAATAAGGTTTATTGAAACCTTGATTATTTCCACCCATCTCTCCTATATGCTAATTTGGAACTTCAATTTCCCTCCTTGGCATGTCCATTTGAATAAGTCTTCTCCTTTCCTGATTAGTTCCCTAGGAATTTTGCAAAAGGGGTAGCATTATCACTTGTTGGTCGATTAAGGTTACTTAGTATACCTAATTTATTTATAATAATTGATGTTTCTTGAGATAATCGCTGATTTTGTTCAACCAATTTCATCTTATGTGATATGGAAAGAAAATCCTGTAACCTTTCTCAATGCATCCCCTTTGTTCATCTAAGTTAGCTTCATTTACTTGGGTATCTTCTGAGTGTCTACTTGATGTTCTTGGAGAGACAAAGGGTGAAAGCACAATAATCTGTCACCTTTTAGGCTAATTATTCCTATTCATCCCAATTAGACTCGGCCCAGTCAGACTCGACCGAGTCTAACACGACCGATTTTACATGGGCGCCACATGGCACTTACATGGCCCCGTAGACTGGGCTGAGTAGTACTCGGCCGTGTCAAACTTGACTGAGTCTACTGTACATTTTAAATACCCCAAATATAACTGCAAGCCCCTCATTTGTATATTAAGGGGCTACAATTGTGGTTGAGGGGCTGAGAGAAGAAACTCGGTCGAGTTTGAGGTAGTTCCCCCCCCCTTTTTTTAAATATTTTGCTTTATAAATATATATATGTAAAATTATTTTTTTACTAGCATTGTAATGTCGCATTTTTTTTCTTCATAATCAAGAAATAAATGTTTTTAGGTCATATTATTGATGTTAAAAACATATAATTTACCCAAAATTTTGAAACATAAATGCAAACCCATTCTTAAACGCAAACCCAAACTTAAACACATACCCAAACCCAAAATTTTGAAATATTTAGACGTAAACTTAAGCCTAAAAACATATAATTTATCCAAAACATAAATTAGAAGCATAAATTTTGTTTCGTGAAGAGTTAGTCTTTAGACATCATAAGGAATCATCACAAGGAATTAATTTAGGATACATGGTCCTATTATTAAGATAACATGCCAAAAATTTTTTTTGTCACAACTTGATCATTCTACATTTTCATTATGTACACAACTTTCAAAATTAGCACATAACAAAACCCTAAGTCTTGTACTAGGTTACATTTCATGTAATTAGATTGTCATAATTGTAAATTTTTTGTAGTTCATCAATTTAGGTTAATCAATTTGTATATATTGAAGTCTTTTTATAAAATCACTTAAGTTATGTAAATGGACTCTTCTTTTTGATGTATTTATGTGTAAGGGGATGTCATGGATATTTTTTTTTTTAGATGGACATGTATTTTAAATTATGTCTATTTATGTTAATATGTATGCAATCTGACTTGTTTAAAATTTATGAACTTTTTTTTGAAAAAATGTTTCATGTTGAAGATGTAAATTGAATTTGTTTAATTTAAATATGTATGTATAGATATTTTTTAATATTTTAATTCAAACACATGATTTTTTCCAACACATGTATATATATAAATTTATTTCCTACTCAATGTACACATGTATGTACCCACTTGCAGCGAGAAGTTTTTAACTCTATCTAGATATTACATTTCTATCACATGGCTTCTACTGGCTCAGATCGTAGCATTCATGATAGTCAGGCCTCATGAGCATTGTTAGGCTGCCATGATACCCCACATATTAAAGATAGTCATAGATAGGAGACTATCTTGAGGATGCACGCCACTCTAGCTATGCTAGAGAGGACATTGCAAAATAGTGTTACCCTCCCTAACAGGGAGAAATTTATTTCCATTCGCATAGAGTTGATGATTATGATTTAGAAGGCTGAATCATACAATCCATATGATGATACATCTATTAATGATTTTTACCATAGCCTCTCTAGAACAGTGACATGTACTGTGGGTTGGAGGATAGTTGATTCATATGTTTCTGTTACTCAGGTTAAGAACATGTTTGGGACCCATTACATAGAGAAGAAGGTGGTTAGAGCATATAGGGTCACAAAATGTATAGATGACTTAGTAGCTCCTTTTATATATACGAGGTGGTTGGCGGCCCATGATATGTGGCCCCAAAAGGATGAGGTGCCCTTATATTTCTGCAAACAATTATTTGTAGAGTTCTATTTAGGTTATGATGTCAATTACATAGATTTACCTTCACATGTTGGTCAGGGTCGAGGGAGATATAAGGATAAGTGTAGATGACCTAATACACCACAACCCCCTAGTAATAGGGCATTAGTGGGTCAAAACCTTTTGGTTCTTCCAAAAGGTTTGGAGACCTACACTAGAGGTTGACATGTTGCAGTTGAGGATGCAAGTGTAGATATGTTTTCTAGCATTGCCACCATCACGACTCAGGTTGATGAGTTTCCATCTGATCGTGTGGGTAGGTACATGCTCAAATCCTAGACAAGCACATGCGTTGATCCTTCTAGTCTATTTTATGATCCTTACATCTAATTTGATCTTCCCACTCCATATGAGATATCATGACTACCAAAGGATTGTCTACGTGACATGAGCTCCATTTTAGTCAGTGATATCCTAGCAGCTTACCAACACATTTTTATGACACATGGGGTTTCTCTACGTGATATTCCTACATTCGTTCGAGGATACTATGTGAGATCCTCCACATGCAACAGTCAAAAATGAGGAGATGATGAGGTAGGTACCTCCAAATAGGAGGATGTCCGGATACATCCTACAGCTCCATGACAGAGTGTGGATGATCTTAAACTGCCTTGACAGTGATAGAGATGCTCCAAGGTGTGCTTGCACAATCCCCTTATCTAGGACTCTACTTTTCCTAGCCTTCCCTAGATCCTAAGCTCACTTCTAGGACCTTAATATTATTTTCTCTTCTGACCTAAGACTATCCTAATTTAACTCCAAGAGTTAGTCTCTTTGTGCTTCATCTTGAGGGATCACTAGCACTAAGGTTACTTTAACTCTTTACTCTTTCTTGGATGAGTCCAAGTACAAACTCTTCACAAAATCTTCACCAGTGTTGTAGGAGGTGTATCCATCATTAAAAAAACTAATTGAAATCCTTCTAACTCCATTGTAATGGGACATCAAGCCTTAATAAATCAATTTCAATATTGACTATCCTTTTGGTCCTAATAGGCCTAATTGCTTAATTATCCCTATACAGAGGGTTTTTCTCAATTCTTTCTCCAAAATTCCAAATAAACCCAAAAAATAACTAGAGATCTAGATACCCTTTTACAAGACCTTGAATATTTTTGTGGTCTTAGGTTCCTAGGTCATCCATACAGTGGTGTCCTAAAATGTAGGCTTAATAGGGCTAATTGGCCTACATTTGTGCATTCTTCTAATTTCTCCTAAAAAATGTATCAAGATGTATTATTCAATGATAAAGCTTCTTTAGAGGTGTCTATATGAACTCTTTTCATTTTAAACCACCCTTGGTTCCACTCCCTCAATTTTTACTCTGCAATCATGCACTATTTGTTCATGCCAAAACTCTAACTAGACATACAGTGTTCACCTAGGGCATGACCTTAAAAATAACAAATTCGATCCTCTGGACTCCTACTTGTATATATACACTATACAAAGTCTCCCCTACAATATTTATCTAGTACATGATGATTTTCACGGTTGGATTGTATGGGGGAGCCATAAAACTAAAAACCACGCTGTCTACTCCAGCAACTACACAGTCTACAAAAAAATTTACTAAGCTAAACTAATGAACTCAAAATCACTATGCTATTGAAAAAAAGTACTTATATTATGGCTAATATGCATAAAAAACACTAACTTCTTCAATTCAACCCATACAACAACTCATTAACACAATGTAACTTCACTGTTACTGAAAACCAGGACACAGAGCTTTCATTCACTTCCAAAATTACACTTCTCAACACAATCCCTCAAGAAAAGGGATATATTTTTCCTTAACATTCCATGCCCATGATTCATAGATATTATGGAAACTATCCATCATGTTTCCTCAAAAGTAATTCATTTTTTTCCATTTGTTGTCATGCAACATTAAAAGTTGCTAAAATGTTGTCAAGCAACTTTATGACAACTTTTACAAATTTTTGCATAGTTATAGATAATGGCCTCTATTCGACCTATAATGGTGTAGAAAGATTCTAGGAACCATTTAAGGCACTATCATACCCTTTCCTAATCCTTAAATTCTTTTAGGCATATTTACACCCATTTTCCCACTTTAGGTCTAATCTAGCTCTAACAACTAGAAAGCAATAAACATATAGGTTAGATTGAACCTAGTCTAATCCACCTAGGAACACTCTTTGCAAGACCTTCTAAGTTAAAATTAAAACCTACTGACTTGGCTAGGGTCAGTACAAGCCAAAATTGTAACAATACTTGGGGATTTTCCTAGGCGCTCCTACACCATCATCCCTAAATGAAAATACTTCAATCCACCCTTGGATTGAATAAGTTGGAATCCACTCCCAGCTTTTTTAATTCAGTCTCCTTGACCCAAGTTTCCTCTGCATCTTATTTTCCATACCATTTAATCAAGTGCTCATAATAGGTTCTCTGTCTGGTCTTCGTGTAGGCCATGGAGTCAAGTATCTTCTCTACCTTCTTAGGTGGAGTAGGGGTCAATTTTTGGTCTTCTACCTCCTTTATGACTTCTGTAAGGCTCTGGTCTATATCTAGCGTTGTTCCTTTGTACACAATCAAATATGCCACATTGAACACAAGAGATAAACCATTGTCTTCTAGTAGCTCCACCTTGTATGCATTGGTGCCATAGTTGGCCAGAATGGTACATGGGCCAATTCTTCTCATTTGTAGCTTATGAGGCACTCCTTTACACAATATTTCCTTGTTTAGATGGACCATTACTAGATCCCCTACTTGGAATTGAACACCCCTTTTTATTTCATCCACCTTGCTCTTTATCTTCTCTGTATTCTCAGTCAATGTCTTTATTACTGTCTAATGCACCTCTTGCATAGAATGTGCAAATTCTTCTGCATAGCCACTACCCTTGGCTCCATCCTTTAGATCTTTGAGCTCAAATATGCCTCTAGGGTGTATTCCATAAAATTTCTCAAAAGGACTCTTACTAGTAGTCCTATTCACAATATCTTTATAGGCATATTCTTCCTGTCCAATGAGTTGGTCACAAGCTTGACCATACTCCTTAGTTAAGAACCTTAGGAGGTTACCTAGACTCCTATTTGCTACCTCAATTTGGCCACAAGTTTGAGGATGATACACATACCCAAAAGATAAATTGGTTCCTACCTTTTTCCATAGTTTCTTCCAAAAATGTCTCATGAACTTTGTGTCTCTGTCTGATACTATACTCAATGGTAATCCATGAATTCTAACTACCTCCTTGAAGAATAGGTGATCTATTTGACCAATATCATGGACTTTTTGGCATGGGATAGTGTGCCATCTTACTGAATCTATCTAGAATAACATAGATGCTATCCATACCCTGTTTGGTCTTTTGTAATCAGACAACAAAATCCATGCTCAAGCATTCCCATAGTCTACCTGAGATGGGAAGAGGTTGGTAAAGGCCTACATTGGAAGATGTACCTTTTGATTTCTGACATACAACACAAATTTCTACATACTTCCTAATGTCCAAATTCATCTTAGGCCAAAAGTAAAACCTCCGCACTAACTCTTGGGTCTTATTGACACCAAAATGCCCACTAAGTGCACCATTGTGCTTCTCTTGAATCAAATTTTCTCTTATAGACCCTCTAGGAACACATAATTGACTTCCTTTAAACAATATATCACTTTGTAAAGTATAGTGAGAATATTCAATATGAAAATGATTCTTGTATTCTTGACATACCTTATATATGTCTGCAAAGTCTTCATCTTCTACATATAGGTCTTTGAAGCTCTCAATACACATGCTCTATAGGTGTATCTCTTGTACAGTCAATGATCTTCTACTTAAGGCATTTTCTACCTTATTCTACAATCCCTTTTTATGTTTAATGTTGAAGGTGTAGGCTTGCAGATATTATACCCACTTCATATGTTTATGACTGAGCTTATCTTGTGAATTGAGGAAACTCATTGCTTGATTATCTAAAAAGACCACAAATTTCTTTGGAAACAAGTAGTGCCTCCACTTCCTCAGTTCTTGGACTAGAGCATATATCTCTAGGTCATAAGAAGATTACTTCTTCTTAGCTTCACTTATCTTTTCACTGTGGAAAGCCACTGGTCTTCCCCCTTGACTCAAAACAACACCAATGGCCATATTGCTAGCATCACATTTCACTGTGAACAACTTCTCAAAGTTTGGAAAAATCAAGATTGGTTGAGTAGCAATATTATTTTTCAACAACTCAAATCCATGGTTAGCTTTCACATTCCACACAAACTTAGTTTTCATTCCACTTTTAATAGTATCAAGCATAGGAGCACAAATTGCACTGAATTCCTTTATGAACTTCCTATAGTACTGAGCTAAACCATGAAAAATTATTACCTTATTTTCTATCCTTGGAGTAGGCCAATTTAGAATGGATTCCAATTTACTTGCATCCATCTTTAGATTGCCTTGAGATAACACAAACCCAAGGTATACTAACTCCTGATTCATGAATTCACATTTCTCCAAGTTTACCATCAACTTCTCCTCATGTAGCTTCCTAAAAACTATCTATAGATCTCTGAGGTGTTCTTGTTTGGTCTTACTATGGATGAGTATATCATCTAGATATACTACCACAAATTTACCTATTTAGTCTTTAAGGACTTCATTCATAAGCCTCATGAATGTGGATGGGACATTAGATATCCCAAATGGAATTACAAGCCATTCATACAAACCTTCTATGGTTTTGAAGGTAGCTTTCCATTCATCTCCCTCATTTACTCTGATTTAGTGATATCCACTCTTTAAGTTAATCTTTGTAAAAATTTTAGCTTCTCCTAGACAGTCCATTAGGTCTTCTATCCTAGCGTTAGGGAACCTATACCTAATTGCGATATGGTTTATTATGCACGAGTCAGTGCATATCCTCCAAGTTCCTCCCTTTTTGGGTGCTAAGATAGTGGGTATGACACTAGGTCTAATAATTTTCCTAATGAGACCTTGTCTTAGGAGTTTTTGGATTTTCTTAGCTATTTCCTCATTTTGTTGAGTCATTTTATAGGCTTCCTTTCTAGGAAGGGTATCTCCTAGGATAAATTCTATTTGATTACTTACAACTCTCTTAGGGAGTAGGGTTGATGGTTGTCCACCACTCACAATGCCTTCATACTTATGCAACATCTCTTGCATTTCCTTAGGCAATTCTATCTTCTTGACTACCTTGTATGCACTTTCTTCTTTTGGTTTCAACACAAGTACAAAACCAACTCCATTTCCTTCTTCTAAGACTTATAAGAACTCCTCACTGACCATAAGGACATTGGGGCCTGATGAATTCATCTCTCCATCCCCTAATAGTGACTGTATTTTAAATGTCATATTTTCCTTCTTGAAAGGATAAGAATTCTTTTCTCCATCATGCATGGCATGTTAGTCAAATTTCCATGGCCTACCAAGGATTAGGTGACATGCATCCATAGTTATAAAATAACACAACACCTTGTCTTTGTATCTCCCAATGGAGAAGTCCACCCAAGCTTGTTCATTGACAAGGAAATGTTTTCCTTTTTTCAACCAAGTGACTTTGTATGGGTTGGTGTGGAGTATTCTCTTCATCTTAAATTTTTTGACTACCTCCTTTGACACTATGTTGTCAGTAGACCCTAATCCTATGATGACTCTAAAAAATTTTCCCATTATTTTTCATTTCACTCTAAACAGTGATCTCCTTTGACTAGGTTCCTCTTTCACTGGCTCCTTAATCAATGTCCTCCTCACCATTAAGTTCTCACCTTACTCTGACTCTAAGGGTATCTAAGGGTGTTTTCCTCTACCACTAGTCTCCTCTTGAACATAGTTTACCCTCTTGTCACTTCCTTGGGAAGTAGTGCCTTTCTTTGGACATCTGTATGTAGGGTGTCTCATCTAGTTGTAGTGGTAGCATTTCATGTTTTCAAAATAGTTACCTCTTCCTTGGCTATATCTTCTCCCTTAATTGTTAGAGTTCCTTCCTCTATTTGAGTTACCTCTATTGGAGCTTCTTCTTGATGCTTGGTAAGCTTGGTCTCTCCTTGAATCTTTGTTTCAGAACTTATTCCACCATATCCACCTCTCTATCCTCTATTGTCTCTTCCTTTGCATCTACCTCTAGTGGTACTAGAATCTTGTTTCTTCCTTAGCTTCTCTTCTACCTTTATTGCGATTTGATGACATTTTTGAATAGTATCAGGAGTCAAGAGACTCATTTCATCTTGTATATTCCACTTGAGACCATTAATGTATCTAGATACCTTCACCTTCTTATCCTCTATAACTCGAGACGTCATGCATAGCCTTTGAAGCTCTCTAGTATAGGAGTTCATATCCATGTCCTTTTGTCTTAGACTTTGTTTTCTTTTATGCAATTGGATTTCATAATCCTCAAGAAGATAAGAATATCCTATTTTTGTAACCATAGCCTTTCCTATAGCAATGGACTTCTTTCCTCCCTTCTCTCTCTCATCTTGGATAAAATTCCACCAAGTGAGTACAGACCCTCTTACCCTGGCCTTAGCAACTTTAACCTTTTGAGCTTCAGTTATGCCATCACACTCAAAGTGATTTTCTAGTCCTTCTATCCAATCTAGGACTATCTCTGGTTCCATATTTTAACCAAAGATAGGAACTCCTTCTAGTGCTTTACCACTCAAAGACTTTAGTGCCTTCAAGAATGGTTATTTAGTAAGGACAGGGCCAGCTTCACGGATTTTAGCACTATGGAAAACTACTTACCTTTCCCTTCAACCTTATCCTTCACTTTTTCTATATTTTCTTCCACTTGGTCCACTTTGTGTTCCAATTGTGCCAATCACTCTCTCTCTCTCTCTGATAAATCTATTCTCTTCCTCTTTCTCATCTACCTTATTCACAAACTCTGCTTTTGTCACCATTGTAGACTCTCCTACTGACTCTGCCGGTTGGAACATTCACCACAAGCCTGATCAAACTTGGCTCTGATAGGTCAATCTGATAGAGATGCTCTGAGGTGTGCTTGCACAATCCCCTTATCTATAAGAACCCCTTGTGGCTCTAACTTTGACAAACACTGAACTATGGTTTATTGTAGGCAAGCTCTGATACCAATGTAGGAACCCCTTGTGGCTCTAACTTTGAAAAACACTGAACTGTGGTTTAATTCTGGATGTTTGACAATTTTTCAAACACTTTGCAGGAAAGCTTTGATACCACTGTAATATCCCTTGCCCAAACTGAATGATTTTTTTCTCAAGGAATATTGTCAAACACTTTGTATGTTGCCTTTCTCTATTCCGATTTTTGTGTTTCAGATTGTTTGATATAGTTCGAATGATGCCAAGAAATTTAGAATGCGAAAAAAAATGTTTACAATACCTCTTACAATTAAATATTATGCAAGTGTAGTTCTTTTTGGTATTTTCAATGCATATACATGAAAACTAGATATGGAATGCATACCTACAACCAACTGACATTTTGACAAACAATTGGCATGCAACTATTATGCTGATCATATATGCTATTAGAAA
>MU225567.1:3301227-3320037 GCA_018584345.1 Thuja plicata
TTTGAGGTAAGAAGTTTCCATGGACTTGCACAATTTTATAGGAAGTTCATTAGAGGCTTTAGTGAAATATGTGCACCAGTCTTAGATACAATAAAAGGTGGAGTGAAAAATAAATTCAAGTGGACTCAAGAGGCTTGTAGAGGTTTTGAAGTATTGAAGAAAAGAGTGGTAACACAACCTATTTTGGTTTTGCCTAATTTTGACAAGTTGTTTACCCTTGAATGTGATGCAAGTGGTGTAGCTGTTGGGGCAGTATTGAATCAAGAGAATAGGCCAGTGGCCTTTTACTGTGAGAAGTTGAATGAATCCAAGAAGAGGTAATCTTCTTATGATCTAGAGTTATATGCATTGGTGCAAGCCTTGAAGAAATGGAGGCACTATTTGTTGCCAAAGGAATTTATAGTTTATACTGACAATAAAGCTTTGAGTTTTATCAATTCTCAGGAGAAGTTGAGCAAAAAACACCTTAAATGGATGGAATATTTGTAGGCCTATACCTTTACCATCAAACATAAGAAAGAGTAGTTGAATAAAGTTGCTGATGCTTTGAGTAGGTAACTCTTGACAGTCCAAGAAGTGCAGCTGCAAAGTATAGGCATAGAAATCTTCAAGGAGCTTTATGAAGGTGATGAGGACTTCTCAGAAGCATACAAGGTATGTAAAGACTTCAAGAACCATTTCCATAATCAATTTTCAAAATATACAATTAAGAATTAACTCTTGTTTAGAGAAGGGTAGTTATGTGTTCCTAAGGGATCTATGAGGAAGAATGTTATTCAAGAAAAGCACAATGGCACCTTAAGTGGGCATTTTGGCCTAAATAAGACATTAGAATTAGTGCAAAGGTTCTATTATTGGCCTAGGATGCATAAGGACATTAGGAAGTATGTGGAGCAATGTTTGGTTTGCCAAAAAGCCAAGGGTATATCATCTAATGTAGGTTTGTATCAGCCTTTTCCCATTCCCAATAGGCCTTGGGAATGTATTAGTATGGATTTTATTGTTGGGCTGCCTAGAACTAAGACTAGTTTGGATAGTATATTTGTTGTGGTAGATAGGTTTAGCAAGATGAGTCATTTAATTGCTTGTAAAACCACCCATGATGCCATTCATATTACTCATTTGTTCTTTAAAGAAGTGGTAAGGATTCATGGTTTACCCATCAGCATAGTATCTGACAGAGATGTAAAATTCATGGGTCATTTTTGGAAGACCTTGTGGTCAAGTTTGGGAACCAATCTATCATTTGGGTCAGCCTACCATCCCCAAATAGATGGTTAGACTAAAGTGATCAATAGGGTGCTAGGAAATCTCCTTAGGTGTTTGACAAAGGAGTATGGAGTGATGTGGGATCAGATGTTACCACAGGCTAAATATGCCTACAATGACAGTGCAAATAGGACAATAGGCAAAAGCCCCTTTGAAATAGTTTATGGGCTGCACCCTAGAGGTGTGTTAGAGCTAAGAAATTTGGAAAATGTAGAAGGAAGGAGTGTATATGTAGAGGATTTTGCTCAATCCATGAAATAAATTCATGATTAAGTGAAGAAGCAACTCCAAGAGGCTACACAAAAATTAAAAGCCAAAGTTGATGAAGGAAGAAAGGAAATTCAGTTTGCTGTGGGTGAACTTGTGATGGTGCATCTCAATAAGTCCAGGTTGTAGAAGGGAGTCCCCACCAAGATGCAGATGAGGAGGATTGGTCCTTGCAAGATTCTTTCAAAATATGGGCAAAATGCCTATAAACTTGACTTGCCATCAGAATTGGCAATGTCTTCTATTTTCAATGTGCAAGATTCAGTCCAATACAAAGGACCTACACTAGTAGATGCTGAGTTACAGTCAGATAGACAAGCAATAGTAGTAGATGTTTAGATCACCCCTGCACCAGCACCAATAGCAGTGAAGATTTTGGATACTCGGGTGAAGAAAAAGACCAGGCAGGGCACATACATGGAGCACTTCATTCAGTTGGTAGGCAAGTCAGAGTTTGAGGCTACTTGGTTAGCTGAGAATGAGTTTAAGAAGCAGGGTATTAATCCAAAACTTTCATCCCCGGAGGTGACTTAAGTTCTTAACCTTAGTAGTATGGTGCAGGAGCACCCTTGAGAAACCATTAAGTTGGGGGTCTCATACAGTTTTGGGTGTGTAAGTGTGTGAAAGACCCTCTTGTAGGGCATTGTAAATACATAAGGTCATGTGGACCAAGAGTGTTTTAGATAGGTTTCATTTTATTCTTTTGTTTGGTTAAATAGATCTTTTTGGCTCAATTAAGTGATCTGTACTTGATAATGTCATCAAATGACAGGGTGATGTCATGGTGGTCTTTAGGGTCCTTAGGTATCCTATAAGGTCTAACTAAGGTTGGATAGGTCAGACTAGTGTTGAAACACAAGAAAAGTGGAATTGTGTAAAAGATGTAAAAATGTTGCATAGCAACATTAGCAACTTTTCAAAAGTTGTTGACAACATTTTTAGTTGTCTTAAGATTTCGATGTCTAGACTAGGGGGAGTTTAACCAAGGGTAAAGACATTTAAGTTAGAGTATATATGTGGTGGAAAACCCTAATTTGAGGGCTCTGAAGTTATTGAGTACGGACTGTATACCAAAGAGCAGGGAGTTTTTAATGAAAACAAGTGAAAGTTGATGAAAATGGATTAAATTTGTGATTGTAACCTATGGAATCCATTTATTCATATGTTTTATTGTTTTCCCAATACTTAATTTGATTTTTTTTTACTTTTCTTTTGTTGTTTGTAAATTATTTAATTTCAGACAGTTTGCTGTCCAGTTATGATAGTGAGGCAAAGATGTGGACCTAACTCCACTTCCCACAATTGGTTCTGTATGTCCACTTGGTAACGGAGACTAGGTCCATGGATCTTCAAGAATCTAGGAGGAGCTCTGAGGATGCATGCAAGTTTTTTTAGGATCTTGCCCTAGGCGAGCTAAATGAATAGCCCGGTTAGGAAGATCTAATAACAGTCAGCTTGAAATTGTAGGAGGTTGTTTTTCATAAGCCAAGAAGGCCATGGATGTGATGAGATATGTTATGTAGGTACTCAGATATGTGGAGGAGTACCCATGAACTCAGTTTTCCAAGTTTTGATCCCAAAGACCCAAAACTGGTCTAAAAAAAGAAATGTGCCATACTCCAAAAGTAGGGTGTACGGACAGGGTTGGACCTTGACACCTAGAAAATCGTTGTGGGTTTTTTCCTTACTTGAAAACTTCTAGTAGATATTTGGGGATTCTTTGAATTTTTTTCACTGATAAGGTGTTGTCCTACATTTTAGGAGGCCTAATTGGCCAAAAGGCTACAATGCCTAAAAGACAGGAATTTAGAACTCGATTGGAAAATGACCAATCTTGGTAAGTTGAGACCCTATTATGGAGTGAAGATTTAAGTTAATTGAAGCCCTTGACCTCCTACAAAATAGTCAAATGGTTAGGGCTTGGATGGTGTGGATGTGAAGTGTTCTTGCAGAACACAAGAATTGTGACCTTAACAAGATAGGAAGACTCTTGTTTGGAGGGAAGAATTGAATCCTCCAAGTGATAGAGGGTGGATTGAGGAAACCCTAGAGGTCCTAAGAGAGGCCTAAAAAGAGTTTCAAGCAAACTCAGGAGGTTACCAAGGAGTGTCCCTATCAATGGTGTCCATCAACCCCTTCGATTCACTCAATAGGAAGGTGGTCCTATCATGACCAAATTTAATAATGGAGTTCGTCCACTCAATGCTCTTGATGGAGATGTATAGAGTGTCTTCGTCCAATCTTGGAACAAGCTTCTTAGTCAAGAATTTACTCACCCCATATTTCCCTATCTCATAGAGCTGATTCATCACTTTTAGCCATTTTTTCTTCACTTTTTCCCACTCTGTCAATTCCACCAGGATATCTACAATAATTGAAATGATAAATTTGTGAGTCTTAATCAACTGATTTATATAATTACTTCTTTTTTGTACCATGACCTGGGTCCATTTAGTACATGCATCTGCAATTAGTTTGTTTTTTGGATTTCGTCCAGGGTCTTTTTAACATCTGGCGAATGAGGATCAAATGACTGTGAAGTCATGGTCAAAGGAAGAGGGTTAGGATCCCAAACTTATTGAATGAACTCAGCCATCCTTTTAATTGTTTCCTTCATTTAATTTTTATCCCTCTTGTCCTTAAAGGTCCTATGTAGGATCTTCTTTGTAGACTTTTCCATATGTTTTTCATCAGCTACTTTGGTTGCATATCCAACATCTACTTATCGATTGTAAAATCATCTACAGTAGCTTCAGAAAATTCTTTATCGCTCTTGGGAACTGCATGTTTAGCATACCAGTGCCCTATTTTCTCATCAATGTCTACTCTGGACTATGTTCTAATTCTTTTAGGTTTCTCTGAGGAACCTAAGCATTTGCTTACCATGTCTTCAACTGACAGTGTTATCAGTAGGACATTTCTTTTTCTGCTGATAGATGTCTCTAACCATTTCAAGGTGGGGACAGGTGACATTTGAGAGTCTGCCATTTCCTATGTTGGACTGATGTTCATGGAAATTGTAGAATCTTTAACTCCCTATTGATGATCTTTCCCAAAAGCAGCTTCTTTTGACATGGAGTATTGTGTGTTCTCATCTGTCATCAAGACATCCATCTTCTCTAGATCAATTATTTCCTTTTCTTCAACCGGTTTGATTTCTTCATTGTGATCTCTACTTCTAGAAATCCTCAAGGATGGAACTGGATGAGGGGATCTTTGCTTCTTAAATTTAGATTCAATAGCTTTTTTATTTTTAGATTTAGATGGACCTGTAACAGAAACATTTTCATTAGAAATTGCGATAACTTTTTCAACATGGGCAATTAGAACTGATCCTTTCCTATTGTGCCTTCTTCGAGTAGGTGGATTTTTACTGGTACTCCATTTCTCATTCCTTTTTATGACACAGATTCTTGATGTGGATACTCTCTCTTTCCTCTATGTTCCATTCAATTTCAGGGAGTGGCAACCCCTGAACCTTCTTTCCATACTGTTCATTAATTATTTATTCATCTTCCCCCTCTTCTATTCCGGTGGCATCAATTCCTATTTGCAGAACAACTATTTGATCAAGTTTGAATCGACACCAAGACGTTATTTTGACTTTGAAATCATCTACACAATTTTCCCAGAAATCCTCCATCTGAGGAACATGGTGGAATTCAGAAGGCAAGCTAAAATGCTAAGAAACATATCCCCTAATATAAAAATCTCTCCTAGCCTGAAATGTCTTCAATTTTAGTTTGTTCAATTCTTGCTCCAAATTAAGAGCATCAGAGGAGTTCTTGCAAGTATAAAAATGAAGTTCTATAGGAAAACTAGATCTAGCTCTTCCCTTCCTTTCTTTGAGGTCCTTATGTACATGGGCTAATTGACGACCAACCTCAGCTATAACATGCAAATCTAGAGCATATCTAGGAAATTTGAATGGTTCTCCTTTAAATTTTCCAACTCTTATGTAAGTAAACCTTCTTAACTATATGAAAAAGCTCCCCAAAAAATTAACAAAACTCTTATCATCCTCTAAAATTCTTTGTTTAATGTCTCCCTGCAATTCATAAACCAACCTTCCCAAAAAAACACCATTCACTTTCATAAAACCGTCAACATGGAATTCCTTCTACAGATGGGGATAATAATCATACACCTTCATATTGGGAATAGGTAATTCATGATATAAACCATCCCACTTTCTAGTACAGGCCAATACATAGAACAGATAAGAAGACATATAAAAACCCTTTTCCCTTTCTAAGTAATTTGCCAGCTGATGATGAAGTTCATGAGCAGTAATGTATGCCCAATAAATGAACTTTTCCCCTCCCAAAGTTACCTGGATAATGAAGTACATCTAGTCATGCCAATAATAGGCATGATTATTACCTTTGATCCTATTAAGAAAAATCACTAACTCTACAACCTCAGGCTTGAAATGATCTATTGTAAGGGGTTTGGGAATCCTTGATCCTCCTCTTTGTGGTTCCAATATCTATTTCTTTGAAATATCATTCCTATAAATCTATTGCTTTGTCAAGAAAATAGATTGGGAGGAAGCAATGGTCCATCCCTCATAAGGATCCTTTTCTAGAATGCCCATTGTTGTAAGGATGGCATCTTGGTTTATAAAAGTCAAAGGACTTCCATCAATCTTCTTAATACATCTCTCCTCCCTATTATACCTTTTAGAACACTCCACTACTAACTTTGGACAAGGGGAAACTAGGGGAAATGCTGCTACATTAGCTAGACCACTTAACACCACCTTTTCTATTATGGAACCAGGAGCAGGGCTCTTGATTTTACTATGAATATCCTCTAATGCACCCATTTTTATCATCATGACATCACACTTAGGTAATGAACAAACCAAAGGTGAGGTTCATCCAAAATTTGAGAGTGGGGGCTTCATATTTCTTAAGAAAAATATGCATAAAGACCGAGATTGTAGAAGGAAAATAGAGCCTTACAATATCAAACTTTTTCTAATGGCTTCAATTTTGAACAGGGACTCTGGAAGAGAGAAACACTAACCTGAAGATTCTAAAAACTCTAAGCTTCTTAGGATGAGAGGATACCTCTGCTGCTTTGCCAATTTGACTTCACCAAAAAAACTTTAAAATGAGACTGATAGCACATCTTATTATTTTATAATTGATTTTCTCACAAAATGCAAAAGATTTGCATTTAATGGTAATGCAGATTCTCGATTAAATGTGACAAGAGGTTTCACCTGATACAATCATTAAACATTGCACCTCTTAAATGTTTAAATGACATATAAGTGTCACATCTAAAGATGATTATATCTACGGCATGTGCGATTATATTTATCCCCTGCCAGCTATCACTTTGGTCATGTCATCGCTCTCCTTTCCTCCTTCAATACGCAAGCTTCCATTGAATTGTGAACATTGATATAGGCTAGTTCAAAAATCAAGTTCAATGGGAAATAAGACATCACTCCATTTTGGTGTGTTCATTAAAAGACCATGAGAGTGGCAAAAAAAAGGACTGAACTCAACTATGCTTTATGCAAGATGAAGACCGTAATTAAACCTTGAACCTTGAACTAGACAAGTTCCAGATTCAGAGTTCAATGAAAGAGTGGAATTTGAAAAATGCGCCGCTCATTTTCACATAAAGGCGAAAGGAAAAAAAAAACACACTGCAAGGCGACCTTGAACCTTGAACCTTGAACTAAGCAAGTTCAAGATTCAAGTTCAATTGGCAAGGAGAAAATGCAAACCATACTGATAACTATGATGACATTTTTACTTCTAAGATGGAACACTCGTGATTCTAGGAAAAGATAAAATATGGGACATGAGAAAATATCAGGGGGTAACAATTATCAATCAAACTTCAAACTTAAATTAAATTTCAATTTGAAATCAAACTTCAAAATTAAATTTCAATTTACCAAAATCATTAGATTTAACCAATTTCTAGAACTTGAAAATAATTCAAAACCTAATCAATCAAGATAGAAGATCAACATATCTAGTATAGATCAAGTGATCTTTTATATAACCAGATTCAATTTATATAATCAATCTAACTTCAAACTTAAACAAACTTTAGTCTAAACAATATATATATATAAAATCAATTTACAGGTAATCAGTAGATTTAACCAATTTCTATCTAACTTGTTCAATTAATTCAAAACCTAATCAATCTAGATAGAATATCAGTTCATACTTAATTCAAAACCTTTAATCAATCTACATAGATAATTTCAAACAATCTTTAAAATCAATCTAATCTAATTGAAATTGAAAAAAATTGTCAAGTTCTGCAAGGTCTAATCCATTAAAATTCAATAGAATCAATATAAATTCAACCTAGAATCATGAATTTCAAATCATTTATAGCTCCTAATACATGTACTCTGGATCCTCTCTATCCTTTATTATCTCCAAATTTTTTTCATGTTCTTCAATAGTCAACTTCCACTTTTAGTTTTGATTTCCTTTTTATGGCATAGTCTCAAACTGCAGTTTTGTCGCTATAACCAAGTGACTATAATTTAGAACTCTTTGTCCACGCACCTATTCAATAAATTGAACTCCATTTTTTTGATCTTATATTGTTGATAATAGGTGCCTTCAATAACAACTGAACCAGTTGGATATTGTTGTCCATCACCATCAACAATTTCTTGCACCAACTTTGATTTTTCTTTGGTGCATCTTAGTAGATAATAATCTACACCTTCTGCATTCTGGGGATCCACAATGACAAAAAAAATATCACCTATACAATTTATATATGTACATTTATTAAATAAACTCTAAATAAAAAACCTAATCAATATATATGTACATGTACATGTATATCAGCACACACCTATAACAACTAAATAAGAAACTCATTCTTAATCAGCTGAACATATAGGATCATGAATGTCTATGTCATTCTCATCATCTTCATAAGGAGGCATTCTAGCTAACTCTTTCTGGTCCCATTGTGAAACATATCCATTTTCAATATTAACACATTGACTCATTGTGTTATTGTCAAAACAATCTACTCAAAAGCATGATGTATCTCTAAGTTGAATTAAAGGAGGCTTGTGTTTTCCTATAGTCATCACTTGATGTAAACTTCTAATTCCAACAATTGATTGACAATCAAAAGGATTGGATCAATTGATATCTAAATATAAATTAAAGAAATTTTAAATTCAGATTGATATCTAGATACAAATTAAATAAATTGATAATTGTAATGATTTAGATAGTTTTAAATACCTATCACTTCCCAAAATTAATGTTTGTTGTGTTTTGTGTCTCGAGTAGCGAAATGATTTTGACACCATTCAAAAAATTTATTTGCATTCTCTATCATGTTACCTAGATATATTTAACAATTTAAAGTACATGTAAATATTTAAAATTCATTTAATTCAAATTATCAAATGAAGATTAACATTCATGCACGTACATATATCTTGTATAGGTTACAAACAAATTGAATATTGAAAATGTATACATACCTTGAAGTTTATGTTGTCACAGTGCACACTTCACACATGCTCCCACTCCATCATGCTCTCCTTTTCCATGTCCACTTTCAAATAATTTTCAAAGAAACTTAACATTGTGTCTAGCATGTTGCATAGCTAACCAATTAAAGGCTTTTGCATATTTAAATTGACCTAAACAATCATGTGTAAAAACTTTAAAACACTATATATAGTTTAAAAATATATCTAGATCTCATATTTAATTGAAATACTATTTAAGAAAATATAATTCAAGTTTACTTACCTGCATAGCCATCGGACCCGATCTAGTGTTGTGAAGCATTTATGCCATGACTCGCAAGATTGCGGAAAAACATGCCGAAACAATGAGCCACATAGCTCCTATCATGAACCTTATCATCGCTGATATAAAAATGAACCTCCTTGATGATAATGCATTGCTTTTGATATATACTTCCTATCTCATCCAAATCATATTGTGCATGTCTATAGGTCACATTGAAAAATATTGCGACTTGATCAGAATGATAATATTTACTTTGGAGCTATGTCTGAGGAGAGAATGTATAGTTCTTAGCAAATTTTACAACTGAAAGAATACAACCAGGTGGAAAACAATTTTTAGAATCATGAAACTTTTTAGCTTTCCATCGTGCACCATGACAATGTTGGATATGTGGATAAATCATAGATCAAAATCGGTGCCTGAACTGACGGTATGATAATTCACTCTACTTCAATGCAAATTTTTTTTATTCTTGTCCTATGTACGTTTGGTATTTCTCATTTTCAAATCTCTTCCACTGGAATGGTGTTGTAACATCAATATTATCAAATTGTAAAGAAAATTTATGTAAATTTCCACAATCATTGCATTCATTTTTTATAAATTGGACATTGAATTCATCTGAGTCTTTTGACTTATCACATAAAATGGATTTCACAAATTATTTTGTACTTCTAGGAACCATATCTAGATTATGTACTGTCATAACCTTTTTATAGGATTGCAAGTATAAGTGAAACTCAACATGATTTCAACAACAACATGTTTCAAACATTCTCTGACCTATTTTCAGATTTGAAAATTCTTGTTTGAATGTTTCAAATAATTCACTTTGTGTAGTATCGAAAAAATGTTTTGGATGTGAAATCTTCATATCGGTCTCCTCATCTTTAATCTGTATAGTGTCCCTTCTATTGGAAGAAACATGAGAGTGGTTGGTCCAAAATTCAATGACCCATCTTCTTACACCTTTAGAAATTTTGTCTTTTTGAGGAACTTTGCAAATCTGTACCCAATTCTTTTCAATGTTCATATCCAACATATTTCTCTTCCTAATATATTTATGAGTCAGAGGTTTCTTTTCTCCTTAGGGCTCAGATTCTCTGGACAGTCTCCATATGTCAAGTAGAAAGCACCATCTAAAAACCATGAATCTCGTAGACAAACAAACAGAGCTAGAGGAATATCCTCTTCAGGTACACCATGAGCCATCAATTGACATAAACCCTACCCCCAGATTAACTTAGTAGGCCAAATATTTAAATCAAATTCTTGAAACATTGCAAGCCAAGTGGCTCTATTATTCATGCCTATGTCTGTTTGAGTTAGAACATCTTTGACTGCAGAAGAAGGTACATACACAGCGGAGTGTCAGTGTAAGATATAAAATATGAAATATTTCACAAATTTTACCACTGTGTATGATTGGTTTTCAACCATGGGATAATTTAGCTTGTGCATTTTTAGGGGTATGCTCATGAAAGTAATTGGTACTTCCTCTCCCTTATCATTCTTTTGCAGTAATATCCTGGACAGCGTATGCTCTATAGAGTAACAATAGATGATAACATCTTTTTTATAATCAGGGGTGATCAATGTCAGGGAAGACGCTATGGCCTTTTTAACATCATCAAATGCTTGAATAGTTTTTGAACTCCATTTGAAAGGATTCTTTTCACTTAAGAGACTCACCATATGTTTAGTTGTTTAAGCAAAATCTAGAGCAAACCTCCTTAGAAAATTAGTCTAGCCAAAGAAAGACTTAACACCTGTCCAATTAGAAGGAAAACCTATTTGCTGAGTAGCTTTTACTCTCTTAGGGTCTATCTTAATTCCATATTTTGAGACAATGTGGCCTAACAGTTTCCCTTCCATAACACAAAAGTTTTACATTTTGGGATTTAATGAGATACCACGCTCTCTACATCTTTGTAAAACTACTCTGAAATCCTTCAGGTGATTTTTACCCCTTTTAGAAAAAACTGTCAAATCATCTAGGTAAATGACAATCACCTTTTTAATCAGATGACTGAAAGAAGAATCCATTGCTCGTTGAAATGTAGCACCTGCATTAATCAGCCCAAATGACATGTGACTATAGGTGTACGTACTCCATGGTGTGGTGAATGCTATTTTATGTTGATCCTCATTAGCTACCTTGATCTGGTTGTAACCAAAAAAACCATCTAACATAGACATCATTTCTGCACCAACCCCTATTTGTAATATATGATCCATCATAGGAAGACCATAATTATCCTTTATCCTGCTCTGGTTTAGATTTCTAAAATCCACACAAATCCTTATTTCACCATTCTTTTTTCTCATAGGCACTATGTTGGCTATCCAAGTGGAGTGATGAATAGGATATATTATCTGAGCTTGCAACATCTTCTCAACTTTTTTTTTTAATTGTTTCTGACACTTTAGGGCTATAGCTTCTCAGCTTCTACTTAAATGGTGTGGCATCCGACTTTAGAGGAATGTGATGTTGAAATTTACCTCCTTTGAAATTATTCAAATCTTGATAGAACTAGGAAAAAACATATGTATACTCCTTCAGCAAATCAACAAATATTCTCATCTCATCAGATGTACAACATTTTCCTAGGTTTACAAACTTAGTGTCTTGTTCATCTCCTATACTCAATTTTTCTGAGTCACCTTCATCAGATGGTTCATGAGAACTGGGTTTTTGCTTAACTACATCAGATGTGTCAAACAGGTTCTCAAGAGAAACCAAGCCTTTACAAATGTGGTTTCCTTTTAACTGAACAATTCCTTCTTCAACTATTCTACCCGAGTCAGGACAAAATTATTCACAGGTTGACTAAGATCCCTCAAAGTAGGTAGTACTTAAAACTTCCACCATTTGTAGAAATTTATCAATCTGTTTATCATCTTGGAAAACTTTCTAGTGCTCTGCATTATCAGGTACCTTAGGTCTGCATACCATCTCAATCTTATAAACTGTTTCTTTGAAATCTGGATGAGGGAGCAACAAAGATGCTAAGACTACCAAAGAATCAGCTCAACTATTAAGGTTCCTAGGAATAGCTTCAATAGAAAAGGTCTCAAATCCTTCAATTTCATCCCAAACAAGATTTCTATAATGTTTTAGCCTCTCATTTTTCACTCAGTACCTTCCTCTTACCTGTCTCACTATCAATTATGCATCTCATTTAGCCTTCAACACTTTTATTCCTTTCTTTTTAGCTTCCTCAAGACCAAGTAGAAGGGCTTCATACCCGGTAGTATTATTGGTGTTACCAAACTCTAATCTAAAAGAGTGAGGAAAGATATATCCTTGTGGTGATATTAGAACAACCCCTGCTCTAGAGCCAACTGAGGCACAACTACCATCGAACTCTAAAGACCACAAAGGATCTGACTCTTCACTATCAACCATTTCTTTGTTCACCTTTGATGACATCATATAGTTTCCAAATTCACATTAATGGTATAAAATATGAGATCTGGGGTCTTCGAATGGAAATACAATGTACTTGGACTTTCCTTCAGGTTTCAAGATAATATTTTTATTACCAACAGGGATTGTCACTTGTGAGCAATCCAATTTGATTCCCCCCCCAGGTCTCTACAAAAGGTTTTTCTGAGCAACATCCCATAACTGGTGGGAATATCTACTACCAAGATGGTTAACTTGAGATTTTTACTAGAGTGAGTAGCTAAGGCTACCTGAGCATCTTTAATCTGTCCTATTAGAGGAACTTGTTTGGAATCCATTGAATAACACCTCCTAAAAGTGGTTGTTAGAGGAAGGTCTAAAGCCTTTGCAACTGAAGCAGGCATTACATTATCAGATGCACCAGAGTCAATAATGCAATTACTCAAATTGAACTCATGAATAAATAGAGATAGATAGAAAGGTTCTAGTTTTTGAGAGAAAAGGATTTATATTTTTTGAGGACTAGGTAGCCAAGGTGGGTTGAATCTCTTCTAGAAAAATAATATGCGTGGTTTCACTGGTTGCAGGACTTGAAGAGGGTTGACCTGATTTCACATAACTAACTAGTCTATTGAGTTATTTGGAATTCATTCTAAGATATTCTACTGGTGACACTTGGATTTTTGAGGTTTTACAAAAATTTACAATGTCAAAAGAAGAATTAAGCAAAAAATCTTGAGATACTTCTGCCTCTTTAGTAATTGAAACTTTGGAAAAAGATTTTTTGGGGAGAAATATTTACCTTTATCCTTGTCCCAGCATTAAGAAGTTGGAGGAGAATAATTATCTTGAGAATTGTGTTGATTTATGGTTAGGATCAAACGTGTGGGGTCTTCTAGAGTTGCTAGAATACTGCCTCCTCTTTTAGAGTCAGACTCGTATTCCATAATTTTTTTTTTGGAGCCACCAGGTAACAAAGAAACTTCTACATGTGCATACGGATAATCAACTAATTCTTTATTGAAATGCATCTGCATTGATCTCACCATCTTAGGATAAGTTGCACCTTCATGATCATTAGTGAGGTGAAAGGTACACATATTTTCTCTTTTAAGAGGAACCTCAACTACTCTTTGTTCATTCTGTGACTACCCCAGATATCTATTGCTAGGACTCACCTGATCAAGGTTTCCTCTAGGAATGTCTTTATATAATGGAGGGGAATTCACATTTCCCTTAGGAAATTACCTCTTCATAGTGATTACATCATTCATCAATCTTTGTAACAGGGGATCAAAAGAAGTAGCACTCTGAGAACTTGGTTTCTGTACATCTTTCCTCCACTTGCCAGTCATGATTAAATGTTCTTCTAATTCAACAGAAATGGTTTAAGCTACATCTAAATCATCTACCCTCGCTCATCTTAAATGAAAACCAATGTTTGGGGGCTTGACATTCATAAAGAAATCTTTTCTATATTCAGTAGTTGGTCTTTTTGGGGTAGGGATCTTATGAATAATCTAGTTAAACTTTGCTATAAACTGCCTCATGGGCTCATGTATTTCTTTCTTTAACTGATCTAATTGGGAAAGAAGA
This sequence comes from Thuja plicata, assembly GCA_018584345.1. Classification (NCBI taxonomy): domain Eukaryota; kingdom Viridiplantae; phylum Streptophyta; class Pinopsida; order Cupressales; family Cupressaceae; genus Thuja; species Thuja plicata. The sequence goes on from MU225567.1 coordinate 3,315,544, forward strand.
TCATTTTCATCAGATATACTTTTAAATCTTGCTTTAAAAGTAGTTTTCATAGTATCCCAATCGGTAATTTGACCATTGGGCAGATAAAAGAAGAAGTCGACTACTGATTTAGCAAGTGTTTGAACAAAAAATCTGACTGCAACGTCTTCACGTTGAATGAACAAAATTCTATAGGATGTATTAAATGCATTAAGATGATCTTCGACAGAAACCTTCCCATCACCATAGAATTTAGGCAAAATATCTCTAGCTCCTTTAGGAAATGAATGATTTCCTCGTAGATTAAGAGGACCAACAGCATTACCCCAAGGTTGTGCCATGAATGAGGGTGGATAAATTGTTTGAAGGGGAGGTTCTTGAATTCCAAAAAGAGTCAAGGATTTCCATTGGTGAGAAGATGAGGATGAGGATGTGCTAGGGCTTGACTTTTTAGGAGAAGGAGTTCTACTTTTAGCTTTCTTCTTTGGGGTATAACTGGTAGGAAAATGGAGGTTTTAAAGTTCCTGGAAAAAACTATCAAAGCTACCCTCCCTTTCTTGGGATCTGGTAAAAGGTCAAGAATCTAGTCTTGCAAATAAATTTAAGGCCTCTGCATAGCTCTATCTACTATGGTAGCTTCTTGAACAATTGGAAGACCTCTCAACCATTCACCAATTTCTTCTTCTTCTTCCAACACTAAGCGGTCTTTTTGATACTGTTGATCACTTTCCCTCACAACCCAAGCCACTAAATTAAGATCTGAGAGGATGTCTTCTTGGGTATCTAAAAAGTACAAGTGAGACTGAATAACTAGAGGAACTTCTTCCTGACTAGGAATTATAAGTGTGGGAAACACCATGGTTTCTCATTTAAAGGGAATGACTACTGATACTTTGTGTATCACATCCCTAGTAGAGTCGCCAAAAAGCTGTTAGCATATAGATTTGTCTTTCTATAAATTATTAATTACTTTCTCTAAGCCCATGAAAGATGACAATCTCAAACCAATAGTTGAATTAAAATGTTAATTTATAATTATCTGAATTAAGGTACAACTCCCTATTTGATATTCAATGAATTCTTATAGTCACGCATTGGTTTTGTAAACATACACTTTTAACTAGAAAGAGGATAAGGCTTTTTGAAGCATTTCATACATCAACATGTTATGAAAATTGAATGAAAGATAGATACTTTAAAACTAAATAAAGCTCATAGACTTCAATTTTAGAACTTATTTACTGAAAAAAAAATACAACTAAAGCAACCTACAGAAAAATCCACTCAAAAATAGATTCCTGATACTCAAGAAATATCCCAACAGAGATCAATATGCTAATATAAACCAACAGATTCACACAACATAAATTTTTGTTCCATTCATATCAAAAATACACTTTCAAGTTTCTTTTTCGATTCAACACTTAACTACCTGAAATCCCAAAAAAACTATTAAGTCTTTCCGTAATATAACCAAAATTACTATCATCCAAATACAGATTATCCTCGCAATAAATAGCCATCAGTCTTAGGAAATAGAAACTGACATCCCGAGATACACTCTACGGGATCCAGTATATAACTATTTTTACAAAACCGCCCAAACCAAAGAAAACATAAACTAAGAAAAACTGCCACTACTCCGTGATCTGCAAAGCATGATCATGGGATGGTGGATGCGTTAGATCCCTTTGAATGGTCTTGTGAGGTGTCAACAATGTGGGAAATCCTCCATTCTTTATGCATCTCTGCAACACTGATGATCATGGACTAATGTGACAAGGTAATGTGAATTACCCTTTGCTTCAGAAACTTTTTATCCCTGTGGACGTGGCCAATTTTCTATGTGTACGCCTCGAGGTGATCAGTACATACTACCAACATAGCTTCCATACTGGCAAGGGCTATGAAATCATCTGGAGTAATATCTTTAGTGTCTCTAAAGGTGGTAACATCATGTTCAAACTCTAGTAACAATTCTTCTTCTCCTTTGATACCCTGAGTATCTTCCTTCATAAGTGAGATATTCAAACATTTGAGATCCTTTTACATGGTGTCCATCAACCCCTTCGATTCAATCAAGAGGTAGGTGGATCTATCATGACCAGATTTAATAATAGAGTTCCTCCACTCAATGCTCTTGATGGAGACATATAGAGTGTCTTCGTCCAATCCTAGAATAGGCTTCTTAGTTAGGAATTTACTCAGCCCATATTTCTCTATCTCATAGAGCTGATTCATCACTTTTAGCCATTTTTTCTTCACTTTTTCCCACTCTGTCATTTCCACCAGGATCTCTGCAACAATTGAAATGACAACTTTGTGAGTCTTAATCAACTGATTTATATAATTACTTCCTTTCTATACCATTCCCTGGGTCCATTTAGTATATGCATCTACAATCAGTTTATTTTTCTCGATTTGGTCTAGGGTTTTTCTAACATCTAGTGAACAAGGATCAAATGACTGTGAAGCCACAGTCAAAGGAAGAGGGTTATGATCCTGAACCTATTGATTGAACTTAGCCATCCTTTTAATTATTTCCTTCAACTCATTTTTATCCCTCTCATCCTTAAAGGTCCTGTGTAAGATCTTCTTTATAGACTTTTCCAGATGTTTTGCATTAGCTACTCAGGTCGCATATCCAAGATCTATCTTCTCAATTGTGAAATCATCTGCAGTAGCTTCAAAAAATTCTTTATCGCTCTTAGGAACTACATGTTCAGCATACCAACACCATGTTTTCTCATTAGTGTCTACTTTGAACTTTGTTCTGATTCTTTTAGGTTTCTCTGAGGAACCTAAGCCTTTGCTTACCATGTCTTCAACTGGCAGTTTTATCAACATGACATTTATTTTTCTGCTGATACATGTTTCTAACCATTTCAAGGTGGGGATAGGTGACTATTGATAGTCCACCATTGCCTATGTTGGACTGGTGTTCATGGAAATTGTAGAATCTTTAACTCCCCATTGACTATATTTGCCGAAAGCAACTTCCACTAGTACATTTGACCTTATTTTTCAACCAAACAATGCGACCAACAAATAAAAAGGTTTTGTTTGGTTGGATTATAGAAGGAAAGCTTTGATTTTTTTTTAATCCATACCCATGTTGGTCTAAATTTCAACCAACATGGGCATAAATTAAAAAAAAAAGGTTTCACATTTCATTATTCCATGCACGATGAATTTGATCAAGGGCGAAGCGCGAAGGAGGAAGCACTATTTAGAATACACTATTTGCGGAAGCATGAATAATTTGATCAAGGGAAAAGCGTGAAGGAGGAAGAACTATTTGGGGAAGCACTATTTGGAATACAAAAGATTCACAGTTTGGAGTATGTTCCTTTTGTCTTCTCTTGTTCTATTTGTGGCACTGTCATTCTTGTGATGAACAGATAGCTTATTAACCCTGCAAATTCATTTATACATCTTCATGGTGAAATTATTTTTGATGCATCCTCAATATTTTTCATTTATTTAAATATTTTATGTGTTTCATTATATTAGTCTTCCGCAAACTGTTAGATGAATTAACATCCACTGCCAGTCCATTGATGCACACTGTCCTCCCGAATTCATTTAATCTGTTTCAACCTAGTTTGTATTTTCACCATTGGATTGTCCATGGCGCTAGATGAAAATAAAATTAGGCAAATATTCTTTAATTTATCCAACACTCAAAGTTGTGGAGGTTGCCAAACCGCTTCAAGTTTGATACCCTAGGCTAATCGAGTTTAGCATGTTTAGCTGGTGGGAGAAAGAAGGAACAAAAATCTATAGTCGGTGGTGGATAGAGGTCAAGGAGTTGACCATGCCAAGAAATTAGAAGGCCATAGAAACTTTCCCAATCATCTATGACTATTCTAAACACCCAACTTTGAACTAATCCATTAAACCCAAATCTAGCTTGATCACCTAGGGTTTGTGTTGAACTAGTTTGAAGTTGCCGGGATAGAATAGGTCACTCACTGTTTGGACTATGAATTGGTGATTGTAGAAGATCGAGACCAAAACATAAAAGATAACTAGGGAGTATTATTAGAGTATTCTATGTTAATCAGTTGCAATAGGGAATAACTGAGTTTCTTAGAAGGCAATTGGTGGATAGGATAGTTCCTTGAATTTGGAGGTATTCAAAGACTAAGGAATTTGTTAGAATTAGTTGAAACCATTGTTCACAGTTTAAAGTGACATTCTCAATCGGTTGTGTAGTATATTGGGCCTATTAATCTTTAGTTACCACCACTCTACATCAGGATAATTCATGGATAGGGTAGTTCCCTGATTTAATCTTATTTCATAGTGCATCAAAATAATTGATCACTCCACCAAAATTATCATTGAGTGGTCTCATAAAAAGCTAAAGTAATATTTATCCATATGGAAGTAACCAACATAAATAATGATAATAATTAAGGAATAAAATTGAAGTTAATAGATATCACAAATATACAAGATAAATTTAGGAGAGATATTTTCCATCAATCAAAAAAATGATCTAATACATCA
>MU225567.1:3330978-3374403 GCA_018584345.1 Thuja plicata
GTTCATACTTAATTCAAAACCTTTAATCAATTAACATAGATAATTTCAAACAATCTTTAAAATCAATCTAAAATCAATCTAATCTAATTGAAATTGAAAAAAGTATCAAGTTCCTCAAGGTCTAATCCACTAAAATTTAATAGAATCAATATAAATTCAATCTAGAAACATGAATTTCAAATCATTTATAGCTCCTGATACATGTACTCTGGATCCTCTTTATCCTTTATTATCTCCAAAAGTTTTTCATGTTCTTCAATAGTCAACTTTCACTTTTGGTTTCCATGTCCTTTTTATGGGACAGTCTCAAACTATAGTTTTGCCGCTATAACCAAGTGACTATAATTTAGAACTCTTTGTCCATGCATGTATTCAATAAATTGAACTCCATTTTTTTCGATCTTATATTGTTGATAATAGGTGCCTTCAATAACAACTGATCTAGTTGGATATTGTTGTCCATCACCATCAACAATTTCTTTCACCAACTTGGATTTTTCTTTGGTGCATCTTAGTAGATAATAATCTACACCTGCATTTTGGGGATCCACAACCACAACAAAAATATCACCTATACAATTTATATATGTACATTTATTGCATAAAATCTAAATAAAAAACCTAATCAATATATATATGTACATGTACATGTATGTCAGCACACACCTATAACAACTAAATTAGAAACTCATTCATAATCATCTGAATATATAAGATCATGAATTTCTATGTCATTGTCATCATATTCATAAGGAGGCATTCTAACTAACTCTTTCTGATCTCATTGTGAAACATATCCATTTGCAATATTATCACATTGACTCATTGTGTTATCGTCAACACAATCTTCTCAAAAGCATGATTTATCTCTTAGTTGAATTAGTGGAGGCTTGTGTTTTCCTGTAGTCATCACTTGATGTAAACTTCTAATTCCAACAATTGATTGACAATCGTAAGGATTGGATCGATTGATATCTAGATATAAATTAAATAAATTTTAAATTCAGATTGATATCTAAATACAAATTAAATAAATTGATAATTGTAATGATTTAGATAGTTTTAAATACCTACCACTTCCCAAAAGTAATGTTTGTTGTATTTTGTGTCTCGAGTAGAGAAATGATTTTGACACCATTCAAAAAAATTATTTGCATTCTCTATCATGTTACCTAGATATATTTAACAATTTAAAGTACATGTAAATATTTAAAATTTATTTAATTCAAATTATCAAATGAAGATTAAAGTTCACACACGTACATATATCTATTATAAGTTACAAACAAATTGAATTGAAAATGTATACATACCTTGAAGTTCATATTGTCACAGTGCACGATTCACACATGCTCCTACTCCATCATGCTCTCCTTTTCCATGTCCACTTTCAAAGAAGTTCCAAAGAAACTTAACATTGTGTCTAGCATGTTGAATAGCTAACCAATTAAAGGCTTTTGCAGATTTAAATTGACCTAAACAATCATGTGTAAAACCTTTAAAACACTATATATATATATATATATATATATATATATATATAACCAAATCCAGTGTTGTGAATCATTTATGCCACGACTCACAAGATTGTGGAAAAACATGCCAAAATAATGAGCCACATAGCTCCTATCATGAACCTTATCATTGCTGATATAAAAAATGAACCCCCTTGATGATAATGTGTTAATTTTGATATATACTTTCTATCTCATCCAAATCAAATTGTGCATGTATATAGGTCACATAGACAAATATTGCATCTTGATCAAAATGATAATATTGGCTTTGGAGCTCTGTCTAAGGAGAGAATGTATAGTTCAAATTCTACAACTGAAAGAATACAACCAGGTGGAAAACAATTTTTGGAATCATGAAACTGTTTAGCTTGCTATCGTGCACCATGACAATGTTGGATATGTGGATAAATCATAGATCAAAACCTACCCACGAACTGAAGGTATGGTAATTCACTCTCCTTCAATGCAATTGTTTTTTATTCTTTTCTTGTGTTTGTTTGGTATTTCTCATATTCTAATCTCTTCCACTGGACTGATGTTGTAACATCGATATTATCAAATTGTAAAGGAAATTTATGTAAATTTCCACAATCATTGCATTCATTTTTTATACATTGGACATTGAATTCATCTGAGTCTTCTGACTTATCACATAAAATGGATTTCACAAATTCTGTTGTACTCCCAGGAACCATATATATATTATGTACTGCTATAACCTTTTTATATGATTGCAAGTATAAGTGAAACTCAATATGATTTCGACAACAACATGTTTCAAACATTCTCCAACCTATTTTCACATTTGAAAATTCTTGTTTGAATGTTTCAAATAGTTCACTTTGTGTAGTATCAGCAAAATGTTTTGGATGTGAAATATTCATACCAGTCTCTTCATCTTTAATCTATATAGTGTCCCTTCTATTGGAAGAAACACGAGAGTGGTTTGTCCAAAATTCAATGACCCATCTTCTTACATCTTCAGAAATTTTATCTTTTTGAGGAACTCTACAAATCTATACCCAATTCTTTTCAATGTTCATATCCAACACATTTCTCTTCCTAATATATTTTTGAATAGTTCTTCAAGATACCTTGAGTAAATCAGAAACTGCTAGAACTTGATTTCTATGTATCAATCTCTTACTGGAAATCATAGTCATCAATGCTCTTCTATGAGAATTTGAATCAGATCCTCCATGATCTGTTCTGTTAACAATGTTCAATGCATCTTGCAAATTTTTAAATTTTTTTTCTTTTACTTGACCTCCTTGTACAATTTTCCTATTGTCAACACCCAACCATTCCAAAACCGGAGTCATTTCTCTTTTCCTAAATAAATTTGCAAACAATTGTACTTTTACCGCCAATGTTTTATCCTCAAAATATTCCTTCCACATGTTTTTGACATGCAATTAATAGTTCTTTCAGGTATCAGGTGCTCTGATGCAATTTGACTGACAAGTGATTCCTCGTTCATTTCCATCAAATTTTGCGTTGTAGGATAAATATGTATACCTCGACTATTACCAATATCCTCCCCTAGTTGAGTTTCACCTTCTTCAACATCGATAAGTTCTTCTTCAACATCGATAGGTTCTTCTTCAACATTGATTGGTTGTTCTTCATTAATTTTTGTATGACCTTTCATTTGGTCATCCCTTTTATGATCATATTTCCTTGTTCTAGTCCTTTTATTTCCCATTTATCAAATAGAAGAAAAATTTATTTTTTCTTGAATCCTTCTTGATTAAAAAACTTGCAAAGTCACACTCCTTCGGTCACAAAATGCCTTTGTAGCTTCCTCTAAAAATGCCTCCTAGCTTCAAAAACCCAAGTATATATTCTGAAATAAGGGTTTAATTTTGCAATTGATATATATATATTTTTTAAATAACTTTTGTATATACCCTTCAAATTGAAAGGGTGGGTCGCCCACGTGACTGGTCGCACATCGCTAGCCACTAAGGGGTCTCGACCGAGTTAGAATCGGTCGAGTGTGCCTAGGTGGCATGCCATGTTGGTAGCCAAACCTCCAAAAACACATCAAATCAACAAGCTTGCACTTCTATTGTTTTTTTCTCTGCTCAAACTAGACAATGTAAAATAACTAAAAGTACCCTTTTCTAGATCTCAGAACTATGATTCTTGACATATAAATTTAATATTGTTTTGACTACAAAACATTGAACAAAATTGTTAAAAAACTACATGTAGGTTATTAAAGCTTTCAGAAGTCATTGATTTGGATAAAATAAAAAAATTCTAAATCAATTCAGAATTTTTTTAAAATCATGGATAACACTAGAGAAGAGATTCCTCTTAAATAATATGTAATTTATTTGGTTTTTGGTATAATTTTGGTAGGCAAAAAATGGCGGGAGACAAAAACTATTGATTTCAAGTAAGTTCAACTTTGAATACTTATAATGGGCAAACTATACATCGAAAACACTTTTTTTTTTTTTTTCTGCACTAGCTATACATGTCATCTAAAACATATTATGAAATTAGAGGGAAAAAAAAGTTTTACTTATAATGATCTGGCGGGAAGTAAACTCCCTGATTTACAGTATTTTTCACAAAATGCAAAATAGACCCAAAAATTTCAAAAAAACATATTAATTTTGGTTCAATTTTTTTAAAATAAATTATAGGCATATAATTCATCCTATTTCACACATTTCATCAGTTTACATCATCTTCAAATTCTCAACAGAAATGTGACTTTTATGCCCTTGAAGTTTTACGGTTTTGGTGCTATTAACCTTTTCCTTTGTAAAAGGGTGACAAATTATTGGGCTTTTACCCCAAAACTGGGAGGACTATTTAAATTTCTTTTCCTAATAGTATTGTGATGAGATTATTCCCATTGGTTCTTAAACATTCTTTCACTATAAGATTTGTTTGCAAGAGTCAGGATCATTTCTTCCTTTGCTATTTTCTAATAATTTTTTCATCCTATATAGGAAAACCATCTTCATCATCAAAGAATTTATACTATCCATTTTATCTGTCATGAAACCTTCTTTCCTTTTCAAATCATATTAGATTGTTCTTTCGACTAAATTATTTTATTTTGATTTAGCTCCAAATATTAAATAGGATGTTCTTGTCTCTTAGATCTCCTACCAAACATATGTGTTTGAGACTTTGAGAACTATAAAATCAAATTTCTTTGACATCTTCTTCTAGATTTACAAGTTATTTAAATTTCATTCATATACTTCAATAGTTTTATTTTGCCAGAGTTTCCACCTCTTCTATTCGAGATGAATGATTGTAATATCTTTTGGCTTCCTTCCACTAGCAGAGTCTTTTTCTAATTGTTTCCTAGTAGAGTCTCCAATCTGTTGGTTCTGAAATCAACAAATTATGAAACCCTAAGAATATGCTAAGGTCTATGATTAGGTTCTACAATTGACTTGGCCAAGAAATGGGATTGATCAAAACGATCAAATTTCCCTCACTTCTAGGTCTTCTAGACAAAGGATGGTGCACCTTATAATGATTAAGCATATTGAATCTTCTACTTATCTCTAATCTCCATTTCCTCTATCTTAGAATGGCACAAATGGTCTAAAATAGAGCAATCTAACTTCTATCCCTGGTCGTATGTCTTACTTGGATAAAAATAAAAATAAAATTATATGTGAATGCGATATTTTAAATGATCTATGCCTTATATCTACTATGAAACAAAGTCTATTTCTACTAATATTTTAATGTATTACTCTATGAGACAATTTTTAAATCAATAACTTGTGTGAATCTATCCAATATTTATTTTTTTATACAAGATCATATTATCTTTTCTATAATAACTTATCTTCTTGTATTTAACCTCTACTTGAGAAGACCAAGTAAATAAGTTATATAAAGAAAATTTATTTCTCCAATTGATTCAAGAAATCTTTGATATGCAGATCAATATAACATATGAAATTTCTTGCATAAGAATATAAAACAAAATTCAATTACTTGAATTGAAAACCACTTAGAGAAATTACTTGTTCTATCCTTTTTTTGTTCAAAATTACACATCTAACTTACATAACAATATCTCAAAGGGGTTACACCTCTTCATAGAGTCTTTTGAGTTTAAAAAAAAAATTAAAACCTAAAAACACAAAATTGTTGGAAGTACAAGAATGGGAAAGCAAGATACTGAGAGGGGGGGTGAATCGGATCTTCCATCTTATCCAATTAAAACAAATTGATCCACATTCATACATATATGAAATTAACCTAACATTAGATAGCATCAAATATGTAACTCATAATATAGAATTTTGGTAACCCAGAAACCCAAATAGGTAAAACTGGGGTGGGGATGACACCCACAAAATCTTCACTACTGTAGCAATAAAGTGTGCCTGTTAGGGCTTCAAAAGTTTGATTGCAATATGAAATCTACCTGGTTAAAGGTCTATTCTGTTAAGAACTAAAGATCATTACAATCTACCTTGTTAAAGGATTTCAACTTACAGTAAAGTAAGCACTCGGCTAAGAGATTTGAAATGGTCTACTAAAACCACTCTGTTAAGAGATTTAACCTGATACACGTATTAGATTGTTCCAAGTAGTGATCCTTCATTATGCACTCAGATGCTGATGATGGATCTTCTCTTTTCAATAACTTTTGTGATCTCTCAATCTGATATGTCTTTACTCTGCTTTTCACTGCTTTGTCATTTTTCTTGATCTAGGCTTCTTCTCAAAATGACTTACTATTCATCTCTCATGAACATACAACCCTTCTCTATATATCTCTTTCTCTCACACACTCTATTTTAGGGTTAGAAGCCATCTTATTATATTGATTTCCTGATTGGCTCCATGCCATGCATAGTATAAAAAAATTAAATGCAAAATTAACTCAGTAGACAAATATTAAATACGTACAAATGTTAGCTCAGATCTCATACAAGTCAGCCTAAATTGTTTACATCAAAGTTTGAATTAATCCTGACATGTATGCAAAAACTATTCTGCTTGGCACAACACATCTCTGATGCTTGACACTTAATATTCTACTTGGCTCAGCATGATGTAACTCGGCAACCTAAAACTTTCTTGGCAATGTTTCTTAGCCTTGAATATTTAGCTCGGCCACAGTGATTAACCAACTAAAACTACCTAAGTAAATGACTAAGTGTGGGTCACTAATCATTAATAGAACTTAGGGATTAACAATCTCTCCCTTTGATATTAGTGGAAAAAACACACTTATCATTACAATTCATTCCATCCAAAATGTTTCCTAAGTATATACTATACTCCCCTAGGAATGTACATCATACTACATACAGGATTGACATAGTATTCATGCCTTAAAAAAAAAATATTATTTACATGGATACATGTTTTGATCTTCTTTATGCTATATCCTTGTCAGTCCTGTCAGTTTCCCCCTTGTTTTTGTCACTGATTGCTGGTGGGTGTTATGCCCTGCATCCCTGTCCCTACATTTTGTGTGCAAAATGTTGGGTCCCCCTTTTTTATTTTTTCTTGCGGCCTTGCCTTGTCCTTTCCCTTTTGTTTTCTTTCTCCTGGGTTTTCTTCCCTGGTGTGGTGTTTTGTTTGTTTGGTTTTCATCTCTGGGACTCTAGTCCCAGAGGTTGTCCTTCATTGGGAACCGGACTCCAGACTCCGAGATTCTTTGCCACGATGTTCTTAAGGACATTATCACGGGGAATCCTCAGTCCTGGAGTCTGGAGGTTTGCTTGTCCAGAGATTGCCGGAAGGAGGAGGATTACTTTTTTACCGCGGGTATAAATAGAACTTATCTATTATTTTCACATTTACCGCGATTAAAACTTTCAAGCACTTAGAGCGATTAACAGAGCGATTTCAAAGTGATTAGTAGAGCATTTGCAGAGAGTTAGTAATAATTAACGCTTAGCATTTCCTATCACTTTTAGGCAATTGCGAGTGCTTCGTGGTGGTGGTAGTGATCGTTTGACGACTAAAGCTATTGCCGAGCTCCTGTGGTAACTCTTCCCTTTCCTCTACCTTCTATGTTCTCAAGTTGGTATTTCCATTTTTCGCCGCTCTAGTTTTCTTCCGTTTCATTTGGTTTTGTTTGTCTTGTCGTCTGTTTCATCTAGTTTTCTGTTTTCTAGTTTTGCTGCCCGTTGGTGGGTTGGCTCTCTGCCAGAGGGTTGTCTGCCCTCTGTGCAGAGGTGCTTCGTCTGTAAAATATGTAGATAGTTGTATATATGTTTGTCTTGTCTAGTTTTCCCACAGGCGTCGTTTCGCATTGTATACTTGTAAATATAGGTGTGTATTTCTATGTAATCTTTGTATATTCCTCTGTGTCTTTATATATATTCCTCGGCTCCATGTATATCCTTTCAGGTGGCTTGACAAGCTGGTCGAGTCACCTGTGTTTCTGGTTTTCCGCCCACGAACTCGCTTCGGGGTAGAAAATCACCTGTTTGGAACTCAGCTCTCGGCTGGTTTCAAAGAGGTGGTTTTCTCTCTCCTCCATGAAGTCTGTCAGAACCTCATTTATGTCCCATGTGCACAATCAATTCCAGCCAAGTGGCTTCGACTTTTTGCACGTTCAGATAGTTGGCTCTATCGTCATCGCCATAACTTCCATTTAATACCTACACACGTGGCACCCATGTGGACTTGATGACTTTCCTTTTTACACGTCCTTGACAACGGTCGTTTCTCCAGGCTTTAGGTGTCCTACCATTGTCCATCTTGTGCCTTTGCCAAACGTGATAAAATCCCTGAAACTGGATGTTTAATAAAATCTTAAGTTTACGATGTGTTTTGCTTTTCGGTTATCTTTGCATGAAACTAACTTTTCAGGAAAGCGAGCATCACGGTGGTAAGATCTCTGGACCCTGGAATAATTATTTTGATAAATGTGTTCTGACAGTCGCTTTGCCTTGTAGATTCCTAGAGTCTATCTTCCAAACATGTCTGAAGCGTCGGCATCTTCTCCACCCGAAAGTCCAAAACTTCCTTCCACAACGACTCCCAGGGTGGCAGTAAAGTCCAAAATGGAGAAGGCCCTAGAAAGGCTGCCCCTAACTATGAAATTTGTACAGAACAACATCATCATGGGCTCAAAGATTAAGTCCAAGGTTAAGATTATAACCGACACCAGCGTCGGAACATGGGCAGAGATGCAGGCCTTGGTGAAAGTAATGCACATCTAGCGACAGGCTGGAGATCAATTAGCAATCAACGTCGGGAACTTCAGAATCCTTCGGGCAGCTTTCTTTCCATGCTCCGTGCAATCTTTGGAGATTATCTTAACACTGGAAACCAACTACAACTCTTCTGTTCGACTGGTGTCCCTCAACCCAGACACATTCCAGGCGAGCCTGGGAATCCCACAATTTGATAGAGCCACGATGGTTACAAGGACTGATGCCTTGGCTCAATTTACATAGCTGGAAGATGTTGCCTAGATATACATGAATACCCATTGGCTCAAGGCCCCAAAGAGGGACCCAAAAAGAATGAAGATAGAAATTCCCCGCTCTGAATTCAAGGAGAGCATCCAGATGGGGATAATAGAATTAGCCCAAGTCTTTGGGTAGCCCTCTGCCCATGATTTTTCTCAATGGATGTATTATTTCCTCCTTGGCATCTCCACCAAGGGAGAATACTTCGACTGGGTTACAATAATCTCCAACCACGTTGACTCCTAGTTCCTTCAACTGGATGGGAGGAATAAGTTCTACATGAGTTCTTATGTTTTGTGGGCCCTAGCGCAACAGAGGCCCCATGCCCACGGCCTACTCACAGACGACGTGCTTAGAATTGGCCCAGGACAAAAAGCACCATGGGACCATTTCCCAAAAACTCAATGGGAGGCCAGCTTCCCCAGTTTATGCTAGGTAAACAACGCGTGTGTTTACTACCATCTGCCTACACCCACCTAGGATGTTGGATACCGCCTGTCTTCGGAGGCAATGAACTTGGTCCATAGTTATGGACATTATTATATTCAATTCCAATAGCACACCTACATTAGGGTCACCGGCTTCTCTAGGAAACCCTACTTGTTGCCCAAGCACTGTGGGGAAAAAATCGTGCTCTTGGAGTATTGCAGGCAATTGGTGGAGGTGCATACCCTCTTTGCCCTAAAAAAAATACCCAAAATTCCATTCCCAATCACCTACAGGAATTATACATGTAGCCTGGCCGTTGCAAAAGAGGTGGACAATGAGCTAAAAAGTTATAACTTACAGGAATTTTATTTAGTGCAGAAAAATTTTGATCCGCGTGGAAAGCTAGCAACGGCACTGCCCCAGGCTTCAGAGCCCCATCATATACACATGGAGGACTTCTGGACAGATTTCCAAGATGATGTGGAGGTTTGGTTCTGGCACTATGTCAGGATGATAGCCAGAATGATGCAACTATTGAAGCTTCGGAGGTTCCCAAAGGATTTCTCAGACGCCGCCCCCACTATTGACCCCCAGTACAAGGCAAAGGGGATCGATAAAATGGCCCTTCCACCAGTGAACTGGGCCACCCAGGAAGGGCCCACGATTGAGGACTTCACTAGGGAGGTGGTCGAGCGAAGTCATGCCTATTTCAAGAGGGTGTGCCCCAGAAGTACCTGCCAAGCGACCCAACCGGCGCCAAAATTAACTCTGGAGGCCGGGACTTCTTTGCAGAGGACAGACAAGGGAAAAGAGATAGATACGACCGCTTCCGCGCAAGAAGTCCCTATAAAGGAACAGATCAAATAGTCAGTGGCAGCCTCCCAGTAGATGAGGGAGCAATTAATAACACGGCTGGCCACTCCCCCACTCATGGCTGGACCAATTTTTCCCTCTTCCTCCCCGTCGCTGGCAACCCTAATGGTGAAAGCAACGGGGGTGGATCCCATGGAAGCGGCAGCAATAGCCGATGCAGGGCCACCTTTGATCACCCAAAGGAGGAGGCAGCCTGCCCAAAAACTAAAGGTAGAGCTAGGGTTGTGTACGTCTCAGGCCCCACAAGTAGAGATCCTCTCTTCTAGTTCCCTAGAGCTAGAGAAGGAAACAGAGCCTATAGAGGTCCCTGCCAGTCCCCCTCTGCAAGAGGAATTTGATGATGTATTTGCAGCCGACGAGTTCAGAAACTTGTAGGGGGATGATAAGAAAATAGAGACAGGAGTCTCTGGAGCATAACAAAAGGCTACAGAGCAAGAGGATACCAAATAAGATCCTGCACACGAACAAGAAAGGCAGGCAGAAGACAAGGAGCCAGACCCAGAGATTGCCTCCAGGGTGCAAGCGATGCAAGGTTTGAGAGTGGACCAACAAAAACAAAGTGAACAAATGGCGTTGACTAGGGGAACCAGACCTTCAGGAACAACCATAACCCTAGCCGCCACATTCCAAGGGCCACTCTTGGGGGAAACCTTTGGGCAGGTGATCACAGTGGCCCAAATTCTAAATCTCAGCTCGAAACCTCCCCTACTGCCAAAAGAAGTGCTAATAGAGGAAGAAGCCCTGGCAGAAGAAGAATAACAACAAGAAGAGCAGCTTGAAGAAGAAATCCATGAGAAAGCCTACCAGAGTCCAGACCCAGTAATAGACATAGAGGACAAGGCTGAGGAGATGGAGGTTGAAGAGAATATTGCTGTAGAAGAAGTTGAGACAGGGAGAGGAACAGACGAGGCTCACGCCACTGAAGAACAACAGCCACAAAACACTGGGGAAGAATCAAGGGAACAAATTCTGGCAGGAAGGCCACCCCTCCCACCCTAGTGGCTGGTAGAGAGTAGGAAAAGAAAATCTTAGTCCACTCCTGTGATTCCTCTCTCCCTGGCCGAAATGATTGCCCAAGTCCATGCCCTGCCGAAGGCCAAGAAAGTCTGGACAGTTCATACCCTCCAAATTGGGCCCAGCGGAGAAATAGTTTCCATTGTGGAAACACCTCCCCCAGACATTGATGAAGCAACCATAGAGCCCAGAGACTATAATGTTGCAGAGGTATCACTAGGGAAAAGGGGAAAGCAAGGTGAGGTAGACTTGTTGAAGGAGGCAGCAAGGGCAGTGGAAGCCCGATATGAAAAGGAAGCCCAGAGGCTCAAAGTAGAAAATGAAAAGAATGCAAACCTTGTAGGGTTTCTTACTGAGTTGGCTCGACCCATCAATGCCGCTCTGCTAGAGGCCTCCACCTCAGAAGAGCTACCATAGAGTGACATAGACTCCCTGCGAATGATGAAAAAGAAAGCCCAGGCAGTGGACGAGTGGGTCACCCTGCAGATAGGAAACACCCAGCGTTTCCTAGTGTCCACCCTCCCAGATTTATACATGGCCTGGTAGGTCAATCACCAGGCAGAGATTCTTATTGAACTGTGGGAGGGTGATGCCAAGAATTACCATACATGGAAGGTGGAGCTCAAAGAGCTCCTTACCCTGGGAGAAGATATGATTTCTGAATCCAGAATTCTGGGTGATGAATCATTTGATTTTGTGAGAACCCATCACTCCAGACTTGACCTCACATTGGAGGTAATCAAGCAACTGGTGGGGTCTCTGCAGGATAAGGTAAATACTGTAAAGTATTCTTCCAATTTATACAAGTCTTTCGTAATAAAGACTTCTGGGGCTAATCCCCTTAGCACAGATACATGTACCCCCAAAGATTTAGTTTTGGGGAGTTTTGATGAAATGATGAAGTCTTGGTATCAATCTCTGGAGGGGATAGATGGGGCCCAAATGGAAAAATTAACCTGCATGATACTTAGTGGTCACGACACGGCGAGAATGGCAGATGAATTTAAAGAAAATATTCTAGACTTGGGGGAACAAGTTGAAGTGGCCAAGCACAGAAGGGCTAGCCTGAAAGATATAGATGAAGATGGCATATTCCTCCTCCTCCAGGCTTTCAATGACAATAAGCAACCTTGAGCTTTCTCCAGAGGTCGGGGAGAACTCAAGTGTTGGGTATTCTTTATTCTTTTTAGAATGAAAGTTCCTGTATCCCAGAGTCCCGGATCCAAAATTTTGTATTCTTTCAAGTGATCCGTGTCTCGGTCCCCAGGACTGACCGGTCACTTTCAGAAGCAGTTAATAAAGGCTATCAGAAGGTGGTTGGCCACATCAAGGAGGCGTCGACTCAGCGGTTGGTTTTTGACAGGGTGGTCTTCTCAAGGCACCGCTCAAGGGTACACCTGGCACATTGGAGATAGGGCACCACATTTCCCATTTATGAGGCATGTAGCCTCGATCCCCGGGGGACCTGCTTTCTTCCTTCTCCTTCTCGGCTCTTTTCTCAAGGCTAATTCTTCTGATGTATATTCTTGTCTTATTCTTCTGACATGTCAGACCTATTCCATCTCAAGGTCTTTTGTAGGGTGGCGCAGGTAGTACCGGCCCCCAGATATTGTATTTTATTAAAACATGATGTAAAATAGGGTTAGGGTTAGAAGAGATGTGTATAAATAGCCAAACCGGCCCATTTCCAAGGGTCAGCGAAATTGATGATTTTGTTGTCCATAGCAATAGCAAAGTGATTTTTGATTTTAAGTTGCAGAGCTCAATGCTCCATTGTTCTAGTCTTATATAGTTAGATTCTCCACGGGAGCCACCATTTTGTACCACACACCAGTGCTTGCTGGAAGAGACATTAATGAAGAAGGAAGAATTTTGTGCAATGATGTTGTTGAGATTCCTGCTTCTGAGTTAATGGTATTTCATGTTTTATGTTCTTTATGTCTTCTACTCTGATATGTTAAAAATAGATTAATCTATTTTCCTTCGCTACTGATGAAGTTCTAACTGATGGTTATGTATTTCTTCGGTATTTAGTGTAGTATGTCAGAGTATTATTGATGTTGTAAATGTTTGAACATGACTGTAGTTAGATGAAGCATTTCTAACTCTGGAGGATCTTTTTCACTTTATTTGCTAAGTATAGGATGCTAGGAAGAACCTTACCCTATTGAATCTCCATGGAGAATGAGTTGAAGAAACCAGCTATCCCCCTCAAAAATAGTCACCTCTCTCAACTGAGCCCCGTACCATCCTTACCTGACACCCAGGTGCTTGAAGGCTTGGAGGATTTTATTTCCCCAGACAACCTTTGCAGGCAGAGTTGGCCGGTTTCCCCAGAACCCGGTGACAACTTATGACTATTGGCGGACCGGGTTAGCAAAACCCCGTCAACAGAAACTGGCGCTAGAAGGAGGGCATGAACTCATCCACTTCTAGAGATTCTGATTTTACACCTCCTGAGGGTTCCCTGAGTTATAGTTTTAGTCATCAAGCCTTCAACGGGATTGGGTCTTTCTCCCCAGCAAAATTTGAAAGAGTCCTTAGGTCTACCCCGAACCCTAGAAAGTTTGTCAAACTCGAGCATCCTGCTCGAAAGAAAAGGACCTCGAAAGTCATACCGACCGCTATTATCTGGGGATCTAGCATACCTCAGAATACCCAAACTTCTTAGGCAATCCCGGGAACTAGCGTCCAAACTACCCAACATATATTTCCCCCAATGGCTACGTATTTTGGAAACACCGGGTCCCCAATGGGCACTTTTCTGAGCGCAACCAATGATTTACCCTCTCACCAGGAGAAGATTTGCCCATGATATGAGCATCTAGGCTCATAGACCGTGGAAGAACACTTACAGGCATACAAAGATGCCATGATTCGACACTGGCTCCAACATGAAGATGTTGTGACTCGGATGTTTCCCTTGTCTTTAGGACAAGGTGAATTGAACTGGTACTTTAACCTGCCTACCAACAACATAAACACTTGGCAGGACATGGAGGACGCCTTCCTAGCTGCCTTTTGCATGCATGTGGACCCAGCTTGGTCCCACAGGCAGTTTATCTCCATCAGGAAGGAACCCAGTGAACCTCTTGCAGCATTCAACCATAGGTTCCAGCGCGCCTTGAAGCGGTGCACGGGCCCTTTTATTCCATCACCAGAGGTGACTAGCCAGACTTACCTTAACATGATGGATCCTTTTGTTGCCACTCTCCTTTAGAGAAAAACTGCCGTGGGCGACCGGGACACCTTGGCAAAAGTCTATAACCTAGCCTTAGAGTTGTCCCGCGGTCTCAACAAATCCCTGGGCGGGATCGGGAAGAGTGCACCCTTCAACATGACCCCCGGTGGAACAGCATATGCCGAGGGATACAACCCCAATCTGGAAATGGGTGCCCCCTCGATGGTGATGAATCCTCTGCCACCCTTGATAGACCAGCAGGCCCAGTATGTTTACCCAACTGAGACCCAGACGATGCCAGGTCTGGAATTTTTCCCTTGGAATCAGCCATAGTAGGCACAACAGTCTCAGACACAACTGTCCAGAGTACCCTTCTTTCAGTCATCTGTGACTAGAGGATTACAACCCTCATCTCCGGCTAACGTTGTTGCCTTCCCAGGAAACCAACCACAACAGCCGTCACATTGTGACATCAATACTCAGTTGACCACCGAGGTTGAATCCCTTCGGTGAATGTTGTCCACCTTAACTGTGGACATGGGCCAACTGAAGGCGGGGTCCTACGCACCCCAGAATTCAAATTCCTAGAGGGGAAACATTTTCTTCGGTCAATGAAACAACAATGCCAGAGGAAGAAACTTCAACAACAAGCCTAGGCCTAACCAACAGCAATGGAATAATAACGTGAACACCAGAGGTCTGCCTCCAAACCAAAATGCCAACCAAAATGGTGCTGGACCATCACATTTCACACCAGTTGCAGACTTCTAGCCCATGACTAATTGGTGTAGATTCCACGACACACGCTCACACAACGAGGTGAATTATGCCACCTTGGAGAAGGTTATCATGATCTCCCAGCTAGATAGGCAACAGTCGCATGATGCCACCCCTCCAGAGCCTCATGTCTAAGAGACAACCCACAGTGCCTTCACCTGTGACACCATCTTCTTCGAAACTCCCAGAGACGATGAAGAAGAATCTGAATTACAGGAATTCTTTGATGAATCTATCCCGCCCTTCGAGGAAAACACCTTTACTAACCCATAGACTCCATATAATACTCAGAGTCAGGTTGTTAAAGGACCAGTTTACATGCCTGTACCCCCTATCAAAGACATGCTTCCTCCCCGAAATAACACGACTGATCAACCCGCTCCTCCAAAAGGCCCTAGCTCTAACCAAGCAAAAGATCTGACCGAAGAAAATCACCAGTTCTTAGGAGGAAGATTTGACATTACAAAGGCATTAGAATAGACCACCACCTCCATGACCTTGATGGAGGTCTTGCTAAACTATCCCGAGCAGAAGAAGTCTCTTCTGAAGCTCTTAGGGAACCCAGAAGCCGTCAGCCGCCCGCCCAAGATAGCCTCGTTCGAAGATGCTAACGCGGCCATCTTCTAGGAAAACAATGAGGATCCCCCCTTCCTACTAGGCTTCAACATCCAAGGCAAAAATATACATAATTGCCTAGTAGACTCTGGAGCTTCAGGTAACATCATGCCCTTGTCCGTCTGTCAGAAACTCGGATTCCACCCCACCCCATCTAATGGTACAGTAATCCAACTAGATAAGACTGCTGTAAAAATGGTGGGGGAACTGAAGACCGACCGGATATAGCTTATCTAGGATCCCAGGATAGGCATCATTATTGACATCCAAGTGGTGGACATCTCAGAGACTTACGGGATGTTATTAAGTCAAAATTGGTCTAAGTCCTTGAATGGATACTTTTCGACTGACTTCACCCATTTATGGCTTCCATGGGAAGGAGAGTCAAATAAGATCTGGGTTGAAAGTGAACTTTGGATGAAACAGGCCCTTACCGAGGTTGGGAGGGTCAATGAGGTCTTTTTCTCTGAGACTTCCCCGGGGGTGTACCGACCATTGGAAATTTTAACATTCAATTTCATCCCGAGAAAGGATCCCGCAGTGCTGGAGAGAGCCCAGGACCTAGAATAAAAGACGAGAATTGAGGTAGACTCTCAAGGCCCCACAACAACCCTTGCCACACTCCTGTCTGGCACTTGGTGCCGAGTACACTACCAGAAACATTCAGAACTCGAGTGTAGACCATGTCTATCGATCGCTAACCAACACCTTGATACCTTCCGGAAGGAACAACATGCAACTGATTCCCTGGCACCTAGTGTCCCTACGGGATGCACTTTGCTGGTACCACCTCCCCATGAATCCCAAATCCAAACATCTCCGGAGGTAAACCCCACCCTCACGCTCGTAGTCCGGGAGGAAACCCCTAAGTTTCCCAGTAGTAATCCAAAGACTATTCTCCTTCCCCAGCCCCAGATTAATAACAATGACTTATGGACCCTCAAGTTCGATGGGTCCCGATCCAAACAAGGTTGTGGGGCTGGGGTAGAACTATTCAACCCATGAGGGAAGTCCTTCCTTGTATCCTACAGACTGCAGTTTAACTGTACAAACTATGTTACAGAGTACGAGGCTTTGGTCCTTGGACTCTTATTTGCGTTAAGGAAAGGTATCACCCGCCTTCGGGCTCTGGGTGATTTAGAGTTGATTGTTAAACAAGTCCGGAGTCAATACACATGTCACGATAAAAGGTTGGCCGCATACTGCAATCGGGCTTGGAGCCTTATTGAAGATTTTGATGCCTTTGGCATTGACCTCATTCCCCGGTGACAAAACTATGTCCCAGATGCCCTCGCCATTTCTGCCAGCACCCTTGAGCCAATGGCCGGCTCGCGACTCTGGAGATTTTTGGTTGAGATGGTCCCCACCCCGTCCATTCTAGAAAATGTCACCCACTTTCAGGTTTTTGAGGACGATCAACATATCCTGGCCTTTATGGCGAACGTTGGCATCTTTGAAAACTAGATAGTGGAGGAACGAGACCATGACGATATTGGGCAGGGTGATGAAGATGATGGGATCATAGATCTACCTACTAACACCATCCTAAAGGGAATGGTTGCACTGGAATGAATCTTCGACTTGGACCCTTAGGCCCGGGAGAAGGTGTCACCCTCCTCCAAGGGAGGAAAGTTCAAAAAGATCAACATTGGCCAGCCCGGTGAGGAAAAGATGATTCACATTGGTACCTCCTACTCCCCTGAGGAAAAGGAGAAGATTCTCGCGGTCCTCCAAGAATACATTGATGTAATTGCATGGGGTTATGAAGACTTGAAAACGTATGACACATCCATCATGACCCATACTATTCCCCTGAAACTTGATGCTAAGCCCTTTCGACAGAAGCAAAGACCGGTCAACCCCCTGATAAAGCCCCTGATTCGTCAAGAGGTAGAAAAATTGCTGTCAGCTCGGATAATCTTCCCAATCTGGCATACTACGTGGGTTGCCAACCTAGTCCCAGTGAGAAAGAAGAATGGTGAGATCCGCCTCTGCATGGATTTTTGAAACTTGAACAAGGACTCTAAGAAAGATAATCACCCTCTCCCTTCATTAGATGAGGTGTTGCAGATAGTAAATGGATCCCAGATGATGTCCTTCTTGGATGGGTACTCTGGATACAACCAGGTCATGGTCAAGTATGAGGACAAAGAGAAAATAACATTTACCACCAAGTGGGGGACATTTGCATATAGGAGGATGCCCTTTGGTCTGATCAATGCAGGGGCTACATTTCAAAAGGCCATGGACATTGTGTTCGAGGGCCTTGTGAATCAGTGCATAATCATCTACATGGATGATTTGACCATCTTTTTCTGGGACAGGTGTGACCATGCCGCCCATCTCGCTCAGATCTGTGATAGATGTCCCTGGTATGGAATATCCCTCAACCCCAAGAAGTGCATATTCAGGGTTACCGAGGGGAAGTTGCTCGGGCATATCATCTTTGAGAAGGGTATATCCATAGACCCTGAGAGAGTTGAGGCATTGCTGAACTTACAAATGCCTGGCAGCAAGAAGGAGATGTGATCTTTCTTCGGAAAGATCAACTTCATATGGTGGTTCATCACAGGATTTGCAGAAATTGTTAAACTACTCAACGAGATGATGAAGAAGGATACTAAGATTGAGTGGAGTCCTGAAGCAAAGCTAGCATTTGCCCAGATCAAATAGACAATAATGGAAGCACCTGTCCTGGCTAGTCCGGACTATTCTCTCCTATTTTACATTTACTCTTTTGCTTCGCCGCATTCTGCCGCGGCAGTGTTGACCCAAAAGGTTAAAGGGGAAGAGTGAACAATAGCTTTCACGAGCTCCCCTTTCAAGAACACTGAGGTCTGATATTCATCGCTAGAAAAATAGGCCTTTTCTCTAGTTCGCGCCATGAAAAATTTTGGAATTATATTCTCTGGAGCAAGGTACATGCTATTATTCCAGACCAGGCCGTTAAGTCTCTACTGAGGTAGAGTGAATTGGGTGAGAGAAGGGGGAAATGGATGGCCATCCTCCAGGAGTATGACTTAGAAATGCAACCCATGAAGATAGTCCAGGGCCAGGGACTAATTCGAGCAATGGCAGAAGAGACTCCCCGCATAGAATGTCAAACTTACACAGTGGAGTCCATTACTCAAGACCCGTGGTATACCAATTTGGTATACTTGTTACTAAATAATAAATTCCCAGAGGGGTTACCTCCCCACAAATACCGCACCCTGCAGATGAAAAGCGCTTACTTCATGATCAAAAACCCTATTCTTTATCACAGAAACTACGAGGGAGTGTACCTCCGGTGCATCGACAAAGACCAAGCTATGAGAGTTATGAATGAGTTCCACGGACAGTTTGGAACTGGACATGGCTCAGCTGATGCCATTGCCCATCAGATCCTTTAGGCCGGGTACTATTGGCCCTATATATTCAAGGACGTTTACACTCATGTAAGGAAATGCCATACTTGCCAAACTACAGCGCATCATTAGCGTAACCCAGCTATGCCTTAACAACCAGTCTACGAGGCTAAACCATTTACCTAATGGGCATTCGACTTCATCAGGGAAATCAACCCCAACTTGTCTACCAACCATTGATATATCCTTACTGCTACTGATTATTTCACTTGGTGGTCTGAAGCTATACCTTGCAAAAACAACATGGCAGACATAGTTATCAAGTTCCTAGAAGAAAATATCGTCACATGGTTCAGGATGCCCTTTGCTTTGGTATGTGACAATGGTCCGGCGTTTTCTTTGGCGCAGTTACTTGAATGGACCTACAATTGAAAGATTACTTTGAAGTTCTCCAGTAACTATTATCCCCAGGGAAATGGCGTTGCTGAATCAACAAACAAAAATCTACTTGAAGTGATCAAACACCTATTAGAACAAAATCCCTGGGATTGGCATCAAAAGTTTAAATTCGCCTTTTGGGTGGATTGCATTCATGTCAAGGCCGCCCTAGGAACATCCCCGTTCCATCTAGTTTATGGTCAGAACCCTATATTCCCAGTCAACTTACAGATCCCAGTTTTACAGTTTATGCAAGAATTTAGTAACAGGGACAACATCGTGGAGGTTCAGCTCTTAAATCTGGTGCAGATGGAAGAATAGAGAGACACAGCCCTTGAACATTTCATGCATCATCAAGCAGTGGTAAAATGATGGTTTGATAGAAGAGCCCAATATAAGGCTTTTCAGATCTCAGATCTGGTCCTGTTATGGGACAAGGCCCGGGAGAAGAAAGGAAAGCATACCAAGTTCCAAAGGCTCTAGCTCAGACCATACCTGATCTCAGAGATCTGTAGGGAAAATACTTACCGCCTTACCACCTTGACTGGAGAACCTGTCGCATTGCCCATTAATGGATAGTTTCTCAAACACTACTTCGAGTAGGGTAAGTTTGTCCAAAGTTGTATTGTGTAAAGTCTCCCGCTTGTAAATTTTTCCTCCAGGTGCCTCGTGCGAGGTACCCTGCCTTGTAAATAGCTGTCAGCTATCCTTCAGGGGCAGTCCTCTTTTGTTGTTTTTGTTTTCGTTTTCAGTTTTATTTTCGGGTCCGAGCGTTTTGTCTGTCTTGCAGGAATTGGAATGCTTTGCATAACTATGGTTTCTGGTACGATGTCTACGATATGGTGAACTTTAGAATCTATCTTTAGTACGGTGGAGCCAGCCCGGTCTCCGGGGTTGTTTCACAGGATATGGCATGTTGTGAGGAATCTCCATTGGGTGTTGTCTCCGGGAATCTGGAAATCAGTGAACAAAAATAATATAAGGGACAAGTAATCGGACACGCCAAGGGTAGATTGGTTGTACTAATTGATTGACCCAGGTCTGAAACCTTAAAGAATTCTTCTCGAGTCCAGAGTTTTATCCCCTCTTCGAACAATCTAAATATAGGTGGACAGGTGAAAGAAGTACCGCCATTAAATTTAGCTAAGCTTGAGCTTAATGGTGAAAGAAGTACTGCCTTCCCCACCCAGAAACAAACAAAATAACCAAAGAGGAAAAGCAGGATGAAACTTTGGTCTCCGGGGGAAGCGAGCAAATTGATGACTGGTTTGATGAAATTAGTGCCTCTTCTCTATTCCTCCCAGAGGTCATCGGCTTTATTTCCTTCCAAAGCACACATGACACCACTGATGAAGGACTATGGACTGACTCCTATGTGGTTGGATTCTCTCAGATATGTTTCTCTTTTCCTATCAGACACTTCGGGAAGTAGCTTGTTCCAATTTTGCTAACCAGAGATTCTATAGTTCTCAAATGCGCTAAGGCATTTGTCCCAGATAGTTGCCATTTGTTATGCCCTGCATCCCCATCCCTACATTTTGTGTGCAAAATGTTGGGTCCCCCCTTTTTGTTTTTGCTTGCGGCCTTGCCTTGTCCTTTCCCTTTTGTTTTCTTTCTCCAGGGTTTTGTTCCCCGGTGTGGTGTTTCGTTTGTTTGGTTTTCATCTCCGGGACTCCGGTCCTGGAGGTTGTCCTTCATTGGGAACTAGACTCTGGACTCTGGGATTCTTCGCCATGATGTTCTTAAGGACATTATCTCGGGGAATCCTCGGGCCTAGAGTCCAGAGGTTTGCTTGTCCGGAGATTGCCGGAAGGAGGAGGATTACCTTTTTACCGTGGGTATAAATAGAACTTATCTGTCATTTTCACATTTACCATGATTAAAACTTTCAAGCACTTAGAGCGATTAACAGAGTGATTTCAAAGTGATTAGCAGAGCATTTGCAGAGAGTTAGTAATAATTAATGCTTAGCATTTCTAGTCACTTTCAGGCAATTGCAAGTGCTTTGTGGTGGTGGTAGTGATCGTTTGATGACTAAAGTTGTTGTAGAGCTCCTGCGGTAACTCTTCCCTTTCCTCCGCCTTCTGTGTTCTCAGGTTGGTGTTTCTATTTTTTGCCGCTCTGGTTTTCTTCTATTTCGTTTGGTTTTGTTTGTCTTGTCATCTGTTTCATCTAGTTTTCTATTTTCTGGTTTTGCTGCCCGTTGGTGGGTCGGCTCTCTACCAAAGGGTTGTCCGTGCTCTGTGCAGAGGTGCTTCATCTATAAAATATGTAGATAGTTGTATATATGTCTGTCTTGTCTGGTTTTCCCTCAGGCGTCGTTCCACATTGTATACTTGTAAATATAGGTTTGTATTTCTATGTAATCTTTGTATATCCCTCCATGTCTTTGTATATATTCCTCGGCTCCATGTATATCCTTCTAGGTGGCTTGACAAGCTGGTCGAGTCACCTGTGTTTTTGGTTTTCCGCCCACAAACTCACTTTGGGGAAGAAAACCACCTGTTTGGAACTCGGCTCTCGGCTGGTTTCAAACAGGCAGTTCTCTTAATCCTCCATGAAGTCTGTCAGAACCTCATTTATGTCCCATGCGCACAATCAATTCCAGCCAAGTGGCTTCCACTTTTTGCGTGTTCGGACACTTGGGTCCGCCGTCATCACCATAACTTCCATTTAATACCTATGCATGTGGCGCCCATGTGGACTTGATGACTTGCCTTTTTACACGTCCTCGCCAATGGTCGTTTCTCTGGGCTTCGAGTCTCCTACCATCGTCTATCCTGTGCCTTTGCCAAACATGATAAAATCCCCGAAACTGGATGTTTAATAAAATCTTAAGTTTACAATGTGTTTTTCTTTTCGGTTATCTTTGCATGAAACTAAATTTTCAGGAAAGAAAGTATCACGGTGGTAAGATCTCTAGACCCCAAAATAATTGTTTTGATAAATGTGTTCTGACAGTCACTTTGCCTTGCAGATTCCCAAATTCTATCTTCCAAACATGTGTGAAGTGTCGGCATCTTCTCCGTTGAAAGTCCAAAACTTCTTTCCACGACGAGTACCAGGGTGGCAATAAAGTCCAAAATTGAGAAGGCCCTAGAGAGGCTTCCCCTGACTATGAAATTTGTATTTAACAACGTCATCATGGGCTCAAAGATTGAGTCCAAGGTTAAGCTTATAACCGACACTAGTGTCAAAACATGGGCAGAGATGTAGGCCTTGGTGAAAGTAATGCACATCCAGCAACAGGCTGGAGATCAATTAGCAATCAACATCGGGAACTCTAGAATCCTTTGGGCAGCTTGCTTTCTGTGCTCCGTGCAATATCCGGAGCTTATCTTAACACTGGAAACCAACTACAACTCTTCTATTTGGGCCGTTATGCTCGCAGCCACAGAGCCCACAGGATATCCCACTCCACTGGTGTCCCTCAACCCAGTCACATTCCAAGCGAGCCTGGGAATCCCACAATTTGATAGAGCTACAGTGGTTACAAGGACTGATGCCTTGGCTCAATTTACACAGTTGGAAGATGCCGCCTGGGTATACATGAATACCCATTGGCTCAGGGCCCCAAAGAGGGACCCAAAAAGGAATGAAGATAGAAATTCCCCGCTCTGAATTCAAGGAGAGCATCCAGATGGGGATAATAGCATTAGCCTAGGTCTTTGGGCAGCCCTCCGCCCATGAGTTTGCTCGATGGATTTATTATTTCCTCCTTAGAATCTTCACTAAGGGAGAATACTTCGACTAGGTGACAATAATCTCCAACCACGTCGACTCCCAGTTCCTTCAACTAGACCGGAGGAAGAAGTTCTACATTAGTTCTTATGTTTTGTGGGCCCTAGCACAACAGAGGCCCCATGCCCACGGCCTACTCATAGACGGAATGCTCGAGATTGGCCTAGGACAAAAAGCACGGTGGGACCATTTCCCACAAATTTAATGGGAGGCCAGCTTCCCCAGTTTTTGCCAGGTAAATGACGCATTCGTTTACTACCATCTGCTTACACCCACCTAGGATGCTGGATACCGCCTTTCTTCGGAGGTGATGAAATTGGTCCATAGTTATGGACATTATTATATTCAATTCCAACAGCACACCTACATTAGGCTCACCAGCTTCTCCGAGAAACCCTACTTGTTGCCCAAGCACTATGGGGACAAGATCGTACTCTTGGAGCATTGCAGGCAACTGATGGAGGTGCATACCCTCTTTGCCCTTAAAAAGATACCCAACATTCCATTCCCAATCACCTGCGGGAATTATACATGCAGCCTGGCTGCCGCAAAAGAGGCAGACAATGAGCTAAAAAGTTATAACTTACAGGAATTTTATTTAGCGCAGAAAAATTTTGATCAGCATGGAAAGATAGCAATGGCACTGCCCCGGGCTTTAGAGCCCCATCATATACACATGGAGGACTTCTAGGTAGATTGCCAAGATAATGTGGAGGTGCGGAGCTGGCACTATGTCAAGATGACGGCCAAAATGATGCAACTGTTGAAGCTCTGGAGGTTCCTGGAGGATTTCTCGGACGTCACCCCCACTATCGACCCCCAGTACAAGGCAAAGGGGATCGATAAAATGGCCCTTCCACAAGTGAACTGGGCCACCCAGGAAGGGCCCACGATTGAGGACTTCACTAGGGAGGTGGTCGAGCGAAGTCACACCTATTTCAAGAGGGTGTGCCCCGGAAGTACCCGCCAAGCGACCCAACCAGCACCAAAATTAACTCTGGGGGCCGGGACTTCTTCACAGAGGATGGACAAGAGAAAAGAGATAGATACTACCCCTTCTGCGCAAGAAGTCCCTATAAAAGGAATAAATCAAATAGTTAGTGGCAGCCTCCCAGCAGATGAGGGAGCAATTAATAACACGGCTAGCCACTCCCCTGCTCATGGCCAGACCAATTCGTCCCTCTTCCTCCTCGTCGCTGGCAGCCTAATGGTGAAAGCAACAGGGGTGGATCCCATAGAAGCGGCAACAATAGCCGATGCGGGGCCACCTTTGATCACCCAGAGGAGGAGGTGGCTCGGCCAAAAACCAAAGGCAGAGCCGGGGTTGGGTACATCCCAGGCCCCACAAGTAGAGATCCTCTCTTCCAATTCCATGGAGCTGGAGAAGGAAATAGAGCCTACAGAGGTCCTTGCCAGTCCCCCTCTATAAGATGAATTTGATGATGTATTTGCAGTCGACAAGTTCAGAAACTTGCATGGGGACGATAAGCAAATAGAGACAGGGGTCCTCAAAGTAGAACAAAAGGCTTCAGAGCAAGAGGATACCGAACAAGAGCCTGCACATGAACAAGAAAGGCAGGCAGAAGAAAAGGAGCTGGACTCGGAGATTGCCTCTAGGGCAGAAGCGATGCAAGGTCCGGGAGTGGACCAACAAAAACAAAGTGAACAAATGGCATCGGCTGGGGGAACTAGACCTTTGGGAACAAGCGTAACCCCAGCTACCACGTTCCAAGGGCCACTCTTGGGGGCAACCTTTGGGTAGGTGATCACAGTGGCCCAAACTCTAAATCTCGGCCCGACACCTCCCCTGCTGCCAAAAGAAGTGCCAAAAAAGGAAGAAGCCCTGGCCAAAGAAGAAGAACAACAAGAAGAGCAGCTTGAAGAAGAAATCCCTGAGGAATCCTACCAGATTTCAGACCCAGTAATAGACATAGAGGACAAGGCTGAGGAGATGGAGGTTGAAGAGAATATTGCTGCAGAAGAAGTTGAGACAGAGAGAGGA
The DNA here is from genome assembly GCA_018584345.1 of Thuja plicata. Lineage (NCBI taxonomy): Eukaryota > Viridiplantae > Streptophyta > Pinopsida > Cupressales > Cupressaceae > Thuja > Thuja plicata. The sequence goes on from MU225567.1 coordinate 3,356,343, forward strand.
ACGGACGAGGCTCACACTACTGAAGAAAAACAGTCACAAAATACTGGGGAAGAATCAAGGGAATAAATTTTGGCAGGAAGGCCACCCCTCCCACCCTAGTGGCTGGTAGAGAGCAGGAAAATCAAAGCTCAGTCTGCTCCCATGATTCCTCTCTCCCTAGCTGAAATGATGGCCCAAGTCTAGGCCTCGTCGAAGGCCAAGAAATCCTGGATAGATCATACCCTTCGAACTGGGCCAAGAGAAGAAACACTTGCCGTTGTGGCAACACCTCCCCCAGATGTCGATGAAGCAACCACACAGCTTGGAGACTATAATGTTGCAGAGGTATAACTAGGGAAAAGGGGAAAGCAAGGTGAGGTAGACTTGCTGAAGGAGGCAGCAAGGGCAGTGGAAGCCCGATATGAAAAGGAAGCCCAGAGGCTCAAAGTAGAAAAGAAAAATAATGCAAACCTTGTAGGGTTGCTTACTGGGCTGGCTTGACCCATCAATGCTGCTCCTCTAGAGGCCTCCACCTCAGAAGAGCTACCGCAGAGTGACATAGACTCCCTACGAATGATGAAAAAGAAATCCCAGGCAGTGGACAAGTGGGTCACCCTGCAGAGAGGAAACACCCAGCATTTTCTGGTTTCCACCCTCTCAGATTTATACATGGCCCGGCAAGTCATTCACCAGGTGGAGATTCTTATTGAACTGTGGGAGGGTGATGCCAAGAATTGCCAGGCATGGAAGGTGGAGCTTGAAGAGCTCCTTACCCTAGGAGAAGATATGATTTCTGAATCCGGAATTCTGGGTGATGAATTATTTGATTTTGTGAGAACCCAGCACTCTAGACTTGACCTCACATTGGAGGTAATCAAGCAACTGGTGGGGTCTCTGTAGGATAAGGTAAATACTGTAAAGTATTCTTCCAATTTATACAAGTCTTTCATAATAAAGACTTCTGGGGCTGATCCCCTTAGCACAGATACATGTACCCCGAAGACTCAGTTTTGGGGAGTTTTGATGAAATGATGAAGTCTCGGTATCAATCTCCAGAGGGGATAGATGGGGCCCAAATGGAAAAATTAACCCGCATGATACTTAGTGGTCATGAGGTGGCGAGAATGGCAGATGAATTTAAAGAAAATATTCCAGACCTGGGGGAACAAGTTGAAGTGGCCAAGCACAGAAGGGCTAGCCTAAAAGATATAGATGAAGATGGCATATCCTGCCTCCTCCAGGCTTTCAACAACAATAAGCAACCTTGAGCTTTCTCCAGAGGCTGGGGAGAACTCAAGTGTTGGGTATTCTTTATTCTTTTTGGAACGAAAGTTCCTGGATCCCAGAGTCCCAGATCCAAAATTTTGTATTCTTTCAAGTGATCCGTATCCTGGTCCCCGGGGCTGACCAGTCACTTTCAAAGGTGATTAATAAATGCTATCAGAAGGTGGTTGGCCACATCAAGGAGGCATCAACTCAGCGGTTGGTTTATGACAGGGTGGTCTTCTTGAGGCGGTGCTCAAGGGTACACCTGGCACATTGGAGACAGGGTGCCACATTTCCCATTTATGAGGCATGTAGCCTCAATCCCTGGGGGACCTACTTTCTTCCTTCTCCTTCCCTGCTCTTTTCTCGAGGCCGATTCTTTCGATGTATATTCTTGTCTTATTCTTCTGACATGTCAGACCTATTCCGTCTCAAGGTCTTTTGTAGGGTGGCACAGGTAGTACCAGCCCCCAGATATTGTATTTTATTAAAACATGATGTAAAATAGGGTTAGGGTTAGAAGAGATGTGTATAAATAGCCAAACCGGCCCATTTCCAAGTGTCGGCAAAATTGATGATTTTGTTGTCCATAGCAATAGCAAAGTGATTTTTGATTTTAAGTTGTAGAGCTCAATGCTCCATTGTTCTGGTCTTATATAGTTAGATACTCCACGGGAGCCACCATTTTGTACCATGCACCAGTGCTTCCTGGAAGAGACATTAATGAAGAAGGAAGAATTTTGTGTAATGATGTTGTTGAGATTCCTGCTTCTGAGTTAATGGTATTTCATGTTTTATGTTCTCTATGTCTTCTACTCTGATATGTTAAAAATAGATTAATCTCTTTTCCTTCGCTACTAATGAAGTTCTAACTGATGGTTATGTATTTCTTCGGTATTTAGTGTAGTATATCAGAGTATTATTGATGTTCTAAATGTTTGAACATGACTGTACTTAGATGAATCGTTTCTAACCCTGCAGGATCTTTTTCACTTTATTTGCTAAGTATAGGACGCTAGGGTGAACCTTACCCTATTGAATCTCTGGAGAGAATGAGTTGAAGAAACCAGCTATCCCCCTCGAAAAAAGTCACCTCTCCCAACTGAGCCCCACACCGTCGTGACCTGACACCCAGGTGCTTGAAGGCCCAGAGGATTTAATTTCCCCGGACAACCTTTGCAGGCGGAGTTGGCCGGTTTCCCCGGAACCCGGTGACAACTTATGACTATTGGCGGACCCGGTCAGCAAAACCCTGTCAACAATGGGGTCAAGTTATACTTGTTTAAAAACTATTTATGAAGTTGTAAGGTAGACTCAAATGCAGAGTCCCAACTGTCCTTGACAAACTTCATAACCTCTATTTTCACTTCTAGCTCGACAACTAGACTTACTAAGCTTTCTACAGTTGAGAGATGGGAGTCTCTCTTAATCAATTCATTTGCAGATAAAATTTCTTTCTGAATGACCTCCAAATGAGGTATCAGACTTGTCTGAATAGTAATCAACTTGGTCCTAATCTGACCATCTTCAGCCATGAGGTCAGCTATCCTCCTTTGTGCATAAGTCAACCTATTAAAATGTAAGGAGCTAGTGCTAGCATCCATACTCAGTGAACTTCTAGTTGACTTTAGGTATAGTTGTAATTTCTCTAAAGCCTGTAGATTATCATTTGTGAAGAATTCAACATCAAATAACCTCTTATACAAGGAATAGACATTTGTTGCAACTCCTAAAATTTCTACCTAAGAAGAAAGTTCAACCTCTTTTACTAAAATCTCTCCTGATATTTTTGCAAGTACCTTGTTCTCCAATTTCCTCTCAGACCATTGCAACAGTTTCTCATTGGCTTCAATATTGTCATCATTTACCTTTTGCACAATGTGAACTAACTATTCAAGAATAGGGGCTTGAGGGTTCTCATCTTCCATTTCAAAATCCTTTACAAAGATATCTTCTATGTCATGTAACACTTGCTTTTGCTTTTTCTCCCTTTTCAGTTCCTCCTGTCTTTTCTTCCTCTTAAGTAACTCCTAAAGAGTCTCAATCTGTTCATAAGACAAAACATTGGGACCCCATGGTGGAATCACAATAACTTCATCTAATGTGACATCTAGAATTGGAGACTTCTTCCTCATAACTTTCCTCCTCTTGAATTCAGGTGAACTATTGCTCGACTTAGTTTCTATAATGCCTTTTCCAGATTCAATAGTTGACACCATTGCATCTTTAAGTTCAGTCAAAATTTCCTGTTGATCAGGCATACTTCCTATCTTGGTTTCAGTGGGAGTTGATGATGTAGAGTGTGGTAGATCAATGAACACTTGTGTTGCCTCTTGTTTTTTAGGCTCACTATTAGTATCTCTTATCTCCTCACTACTATCTAGAACTTATTTTACAACCTCTAAAATAGGTGAATGTTGTACAATTACCTCTTGTTCAAATGTTTTCTCCTTTTCTGCTTCATCTTGAGCATCCTTATCCTCAGATTGAATTTTTGTTCTTTCTTCTTCTTCTGTACTCTTCTCTTCTTCAGCCTCAGTTGTCTTGATAGGTGAATCAATAGTTGAGTCCCTTAGGTCATCCTGACCATCGACATCCAAATTGCTAGAGTCATCAATTGTCACATCAATTGGACTGCCAATAGTCAGATCAACAGTGTTAACTATCTATGACTAATCTTGTGCATCTATCCCATTCTTCTCAGGCTCAGTTGAAATATGAATTGTTGATATATGTGGTACAGGGGTGGATTCAATTTCCTTATCCTTCATCTTAGATGTTCCTTCATCAGTTCTCTTTTCTTTTGGAACAATCAGTCCAAAAACTTCCTTCCAAATTCTAGTACTGTGATGTACTATCCCTTTAATATCATTTTTCAAAATAGCATAACCTCTTTGTTTAGGTTAAAAATTGTGCTTATACTCTTCAAAATTTTTTTCTCTCTCTTTCTTAGTTAGCTCAGGAATGACTTGAGCTAAAGTGCCTTCCCTAATTTGTCTCTCAGTTGTGAGTGCAAATTCCCACTTGTCAGATAGAAATTCATACAACTCACTCAGCACATTGTTTCCTATTGCTGTAGGGGTTAATTTGAAATTACACATCATGTTTAGGAGAGCTTCTTGAACCTTATGTTTGTCTCCTACCTTCAAATTTTCATACCTTATAAACTTAAAACCAGATAACCCTACAAAATTTCTCAAATTTTCACATACCTCATCAATATATGTAGGTCTCTTGAATGATGTTGCTGGTATGTTGCTGGGTTCATCAGTTTCTGTCATGAACTTGTCTCTTTCTACATCCAAATGTATTTCTTCTTGGTCTCTTAACTTGTAGGCTTGGCACAACCTTTGTTGCAAATTTAGTCCTCGATCCATAACTACCTTCTCCAATCTTCTTTGTATAGAATTTAGTCTATTCTACTGGTGATGTGGCAGTAGATGCCCTTCTTGTCCTTGGATGATTTGCAATGGGAGGGGTAACTCTAGGGTTTTCTTTACTTGGCTTTGTTACCTTTGCTACTGCTAGCCTCTTCCCTTTTGCCTTAGTAGTGATCTCTTTTTCAGACTCATTGACTTCTACTTCTTGTTCCTTAGATACATCTTCTCCTTGTCTAGTAGATATGTCTAGAGGTGCATCCTCTAGCTCTTCATCACTCAACAAGACAACCATCTTTTTCATATTTTTCACAATATTTTTCCTTTTTCTTTGCATGGTTCCTGCCTTAAGATTCATTGAAATCTTTGCCTTTGCTTCATTAAAATTTCCAAATCTTTTAGCTTTAGTATCAATCTCCTCTGCTAGGAATGTTGTGATAGCTGCTGATGCTTTATCAATATTAACTTCATAGGGAAATGGATCCAGCCATGATACCCTAGGTGTCACAGCCTAAATATAGGTGTAGTTTGTATCCACTAAGAAACATATCTCTTCATAGTGCTTCTCCACAAGTGAATTGGGAATTCTGGTCCTCAACCTCATTCTCTTTTTGAATTCCACAAAATAACTTCCCATAATACTATTGAAATTGTTGCCTAATTGCTGAATACATTCACTAATCTGTAAAGTGATGGGTATGTCCTCCTTCTAGACAATATTTCCTAGTGTAGGAAATGACTTCTGTACATAGAAGAATATACACATTAAAAAATAAGCCAAACTTACATGATGAGCTTTTGGCTTTCCTGATTGATAGTAAGTTCTTAGCTAGTTGTGTCAACTGTAGCTCGGCAAGGTCATAGGTGTGATTCTTTTGACTATCTTCCATGCCTGGTCCATGGTTGTATAGGGAACACTATCTAGTCAGCTTGACTGATAGAACTTGTGTGCAATCACTCTCACTCCAAAATCAAGTTCCAAGTCGGTAATTGTAGAGACAGTCATTCCTTTATTGTTACAAATATCTTCAGTGTTAGCTGCTATCTCTTCTTTACTTTGGTCTCTCATAGTTCATTTACCACTGATAATAGGATACCCAGTAACTCATTGGATAATATATTTTGTGATCTTTATTGGTCCATTGTCCAACCACATATGCATATTATGAACTCGGTTTAGGACAACCTTAATCCATTCATCCTTGAATTCTGTCAGAAAATATAGGGCACAAGTTAACCCTTTGTCGGCTAAATGTTTGAATTCATCTTTTAGAATTCCATTCTCACACAACTTGTCATAGGAATTTCTCAATTCGTTATTTCCTACTTCACCAATTTTAACCATGTAGTAGGATCTAACATCATGAATCATAAGTACCTTTGGCAGGATTGATGAGAGGGCTCCGTTCAAATCACTCAAAATTGCACTTTCTAGAACGGCATGAAAGTTTGGTGGTGCACATGCATCACTCCTTACTAGCTTAATTTGATTCAGATCCTCCTCCATTCCTTTGACTGGTATGGAAGAACTTGCAGCCATAATCTCTTGAAGTTAGGGTTCAAAAATGAAGAACAGAGTACCTCGGCAAGCAATCACTTTGCACTATTCAACTTAGGGGTTCTGACAGCATGGTGATGAAATTATTGAAATATACTTCGCTAAGATCAAATTTGCAACTTCTTTGATCGCTCTGTGAATGATGAAAATCGCAAGGTAAAAGTGAATAATAGACCGTTCATCCATATATAGACTCGAAAGATCAAGATAGGTAAGCATTAATTATTTTACCCGTTAGGTTAGTGCAAGCCAGCTATCATTGGCCGACTAACACAACTTTCATACCACTCGCTTACCACACTCAGCCATCAAAACTTACTTGGCCAACCAACTCAGCACCTATAGTGAAGATAGCTCTTCTTAGCACTTGTCACAAACATGTCCTGGTACATCTTAACATATGCAGATATGGACTTTGGCATATTTACATATTAGGAACTGATGTAATATTTGAAATTTAAATGTAGTTCCTTACATACCTCTATTTCTCAATTGGAGATGGTGTGATCACCTAATCCATTGGATTGGGTGACCTCGGCTTCAGTGGATTCACTACTACTCGGATTTGTTTTCCTTACCCATGTCTGGTTCATCTGTGCTCTTACTTCTTCAATAGTAGGAGCAAGAACTCTTGTCCTACTCTCTCTCTTAGTGTGACCTATCTTCAAACAACTAAAATAGACTAAGCTTCCATTCATCCAACTCTTAGATTTCCCTCTAACATGTGTCTTTAAGCAATCTTCAGGTGCATGTCCATATTCTTCATAGTAATGACAACTATGTCTTGTATTATAATCCCAATTATAAGTTTTGCCTCTCTTAGATTCTTTTCTTTGTGTCTTTGATGTCCATTGCTATTTAGCATTGGATCTACAATCTTGTGCCTTATGACCATATTTTTGACACTTGTAACAATAACCATTAAATCTTGGTTTGGGGGGTGCATCACTTGCTTCAACCCAACATTCATGTGCTTTATGTCCAAATTTCTTGCAATTAAAATAGTAACAATTAAACTTAGGTTTAGGATTGGATTTACCTATCTTGCTTCGGTAAATGTTTTCTGTATGACCTGCTTTTCCATAGTGGTGGAAAATAGGCTTGTTGTGCTTTGTCTTTGCATTCCTGCTTTCACCATTCCTAGGTGATTCTCCTTTTTTAGTAGATGTCTTTAGTTCAGTGTGACCTAATCCAGAAGAATCCTTTTACCTTCTTGATGCTTCCATCAGATTCTAAAAATGACTCAAGGCTTCATTAGGCTTATTCAACCTTTCATTATGTTCCTTCTCAGATCTCAAATCATCTTTCAATTGATTGTTCTCAGATCTCAGATTTATCATTTTCATATCTTTCCTACTAATCTCCTAATTTTCAAGTAGCAATTGATTTCCCATGTCAACCTGATTAATTTTCATCATCTACACATCATGTGTCCTTTCATCAAGTCTGACAGATATCACTCTTTTGTCTTCTTCTGCCATAGTTTTGTCATCTTTAGCTTTCTTCTTTTGTTTCAATACTTCACATAGTCTTACTGTCTGCATTTCTTGTTCTTTTTTCAAGTTTCTAACTTCTTCACACAATGCATTGTTCTTTTCCAGTAGATCTAGAATTGTTGCATCGCTCTCAGTAGAATCTTCATTCTGAAATGGATTTGCAGTGTCATCTTCCTGGTAATGAGTATCATTCATTTGTTTGGCCAAATCTTTCCTAGCTGTTAATGATTTCTTCAATTCTTGTCTTGCTATCTCAAGTTGATGTAATGCTAGCTGGATCTCAATCTTTTGATTCTCAATGACTTTTCCCAACTTGTAAACCTCCATCTCCAGATCTGTACTCACAAGCTGATTTGAAAGCTTTTATAGGTGAATTGGGCTCTAATACCAATTGTTGGAAGTACAAGAATGGGAAAGCAAGATACTGAGAGGGGGGGTGAATCAGATCTTCAATCTTATCCACTTAAAACAAATTGGTACACATTCATACATATATGAAATTAACCTAACATCAGATAGCATCAAATATGTAACTCATAACACAGAATTTTGGTAACCCAAAAACCCAAATAGGTAAAACTGGGGTGGGGATGACACCCACAAAATCTTCACTACTGCAGCAATAAAGTGTGCCTATTAGGGATACAAAAGTTTGATTGAAATATGCAATCTACCTGGTTAAAGGTCTGTTCTATTAAGAACTAAAGATCATTACAATCTACCTTGTTAAAGGATTTCAATTTACAGTAAATTAAGCACTTGGCTAAGAGGTTTGAAACGATATACTAAAACCACTCTATTAAGAGATTTAACCTGATACACCTATTAGAATATTCCAAGTAGTGATCCTTCATTATGCACTCAGATGCTGATGATGGATCTTCTCTTTTTAATAACTTCTATGATCTCTCAATCTAATATGTCTTTACTCTGCTTTTCACTGCTCTGTCATTCTACTTGATCTAGGCTTCTTCTCAAAATGAGTTACTATTCATCTCATGAATATACAACCCTTCTCTATATATCTCTTGCTCTCACACACTCTATTTTAGGGTTAGAAGCCATCTTATTATATATTTTCAGATCTGGAAGCAAGATCTAGATCAATGATCAAGATCTATTTTTTATCCCTTCAATGCATATTGATTTCCTGATTGGCTCCATGCCATGCATAGTATAAAACAATTAAATGCAAAATTAACTCAGTAGACAAATATTAAATGCATACAAATGTCAGCTTAGCTCTCATACAAGTCAGCCTAAACCATTTACATCAAATTTTGAATTAATCATGACATGTATGCAAAAACTATTCTTCTTGGCACAACACATCTCTGACACTTGACACTTAATATTCTATTCGGCTCGACATGATTTAACTCGGAAACCTAAAACTTTATCGGCAATGTTGCTCGACCTTGAATATTTAGCTCGGTCATAGTGATTAACCAACTAAAACTACCTAAGTAAATGACTAAGTGTGGGTCACTAATCATCAATAGAACTTAGGGATTAACAAAAACATAAACGGATTTAGGATCTAATGAGCCACACATGAACTTGAGTAATATGGTTGATGTATTTCTATGAAAAATAAGTATCAATATCTTGAATGACTTCCCTCACATTAAACTCATCATTTATCATGCTTTTCAGATGGTTGTGAACCTTTTCAAGTGTAGGGTCCATGTTCTTTGCATTTTCTAGGGCATCTTGAAGGAGTTTTTTGCACTCTGGAAACCATTCATTTTGATTCCTTCCTACGTATTTTAGGGTGACTTGATGAAAAATCCTTCTAAAGACACTCATTCTATTTTCTTTATCGGGGTTACCTGTATAGTCAGAGAGACCTTAGAAAGCTATTCCAATTGTAGGAGTCTCTCCGATATAAACCATTTGGACTATATTTTCTTGGGGAAACACAAAGAAGTTCCTCTCGATGAAAAACTATCTACCTAGTGTGAATAATTGAGGAGACATACCTCCTATATCTCTGAAGAAAATTCCTATCAAGGGTGACATATATAATCAGAGAGACTTAAAGAAATCAGCTTAATAGTGTAAGTCTTTCCGAAAAAGTTTAACTCTTTTCTTACTTTGTCTGTCAGGGTAACAAAATATATCTCCCTTCAATGCAATCTTATCCATTCATATGACTATTTATTTTGATGTATTTCTATCAAAATGACATCAAAACATCTCAGCGATTTTCTTGGTCTCACCAAAGAGTTTTATATCAAAGAGGGATATCCCAAGTCTTCTTGATGGTGTTTATTTTCTCCCTTTTGGACTTTCTAGTTGTCGTGACCTAATTTATTTCTTCTTGATATATGATGTGTGTACCATAAAAAATTTTTTGTGAATAATTTCCTTATTAGAGAGACATTCATAGAGCCTTTCAAAAATGACTTATATCACTTTTTTCGCCTTCTTAACTGTTGTCTATATGTTGTATTGAGTACCTCTACGAAAATATGATTAGTTAGGGAGTTATGTCAATCATATGGCTAAATGTTTAAGAGGGATATAAGATGGTAGTTGGAAAATTTTTGTGATCTGATAGGAGTTGGGATGGAACATTCCTTGTTTTCTAAAGTGCTAACATGTTGCATGATCCTCATTCTTCTATCTCTTTGACATTCAAAATATTTCTATTTCTCTTCTAGGATTTCCTTAGGGCTCATAACCCTCCTTTTGTTGTTGTTTAGATTCCATGATTAACAATTGAAATAAATCATAACAAGTGTTTCTAATGGTTGATTCCTTCCAAAATACTCTAAGATGCCCCCAATGATTGATTTCTTCCAATTTTGAATAAAATATTGCATTAACAAGACAAGAAGCATAAAATATCTATAGAATTGCTTGTTGTCGGTCGTACTTGAAAGTACATGTGATATTGAAGTAGAAGTTTGTGTATAATAGAAAATGGTGTGCAATGGAAAATTCTAGAATGTGGATGACTCACAAAATCATGCGGGTACTATTATACATTGGAATAGAAAACCCTTGCCTAAAAGATAGATTTGGTAAGCACATCCAAGTGAGTTAGGGTGCCAACTCAGGATCTATGTTTTATAGGGTTGGATTTTTTTAATTCTAGTAGAAATTGTAAATGGTATGTAAACCTGAATGAAAAATCTAATCTATAAAAATAAATACAAGGAAACAGAGATAAGAATGTGTGTACCTAAAAAAGGAAGTGAAATCTTCCACTCTAAACCTTAATTTTTAGACTATCAGAGTCCTAGATGTAGCTAAATTTCAGATCTAGTAACCTAGGATCTATGTTAGTCTATTATGGAGCTTTTAGATCTGGAAGAGGATGAGGTTGACATGGTCGACCTAGTCCTAACTAGGTTGAGTATGTTGAACTAGACCAGAGAGTTTATGGATTGAATTGTGAAATAGATCTAGTACAACCTTGAACTCCTGTGTTTTGGATATGCAACTGGCCCATAGTTTTGTAACCTAAAAATCTAAAAAAGTGTGTGTGTGTGTGTGTGTGTGTGTGTGTTTCTATATAGGGGTTTTACTTATTCAACCTGATGGGTCTACTGAGAGGGCGGGTGAATCAGACAAAATCAAACTTTAATACTTTAAACTTAGCTCACTGATTCACTTGGTAGAACTGAGTAGAGTATGATTGACTCACTAAATAACTTAATAACTTAAACAACCATACATCTCATAATACGCAAATAAGTCATTCAAGCTTAGTTAACACCATATTTAATGAAGAAACCCAATAAGAGAAAAACCTCTGTGGGAATTGTGAGTGCAATAAAAATGTACCCTTCTGAAGTATGCTCAGTTAAGAACTTACCTTGTTAAAGATTAAAAATGCATTTTCTAGATGTGACCCTATTAGGGGATTTACCTTAGATCTATTAATCTCTTCACCCTATTAGGAGTGGCCTTGTTAGAGGTCTTTAAACACTCTTTTGGAATGTCACCTACTTCTAGGATTTATAAATAGGACTATTAAATCCACTCGGTTATGAGACTTTTCTCTGTTACAAATGCTAATAAGAAATAGTATAGCTTTGATCTGTTAATATATAATATACCTTTTCTTGGGTTAGATCCTTTGTGCTCACATGAATACTAGCATCACATACTCCATTTGTCTCTTCTCTAGATTGTAGATTCTTCTCTTTCTTCTTCTCTTCTTTTATCGGTAACTCTATCTTCTACTTGTCAATTAAACTCACCAACATCACTTCTCTCATTAGTTCTCATCCTTTATATAGAATTTTTTTCCCTCTTAATCTCCTTGATTAGGTTTTCCATCTTTTATGCTCAGCCGTCTGATCATCTTCTTCACAAATCTTAGCTTGGTAAACCACTCACTTTTACCTCGTAACTTGAACTTTTTCTTGGGACTCAAACAATCAGGTTTAATTACTTAATCTTCTCCTTAGATCTTCTCATTGAATTTTCTCGCTCGTAGATCTTTTAAAAAACTTCCTTTATCCTTATCAATGTCCAGATCATAATATCTTCATATTATATTATTTCTTATGATCATTCTCAATCAATATCCTGTACTCGGTAAACTTGCTTTGTAACTCAGTATATACCTTCGTTCACTCCTTGGTGCCTAAATCATTCCCAGTGATCGGTAACTGAAACTGACTAACATAACTCTATACCGACTAACTTTGTCTAGCTTGGTAGAGTAACTCTTTGTAGTGATAACTTAACTCTTTTTAATTTATAACTTAAACAATCAAATGTACAGACTTGATAACATCAAATATATAGTAGAAAACAACCATATCAAAATTAATTCATCATTTTCTGATCTTTATTTGTCACCCATTTAACTTCTCCTTCTTATCATATGGTAACACAATGTAAATCAGTAATCAATTACTTGACATCAAGGAAAAAATAAGAACTGATCTAACCATTTCTACAAACATGTATACCTATTATCACTCAGTCTTCATCATCTCCATCGGTTGATTAACAATATCCCTCTTTTGCATTAATGGTAACACTATATCATTAGTATAGAAATTGATGATGAAAATTCTCAATATTGTCAACCACTATCATTATTTCCTCTGAGTTGATAGTTCTGTTTCTAATTCAATCCTTTCTTTCTAATCATCAAACTGTTCTCCCTCTTGGATAAATCTTTTGATGCTGCAACATAAATTTTGATGCTCCTTCATGAGTAAATATTATCAATTCATTCTCTTCCTCTTTCACCAATATCTCCCTTATGAATAAATGTAATCAATTTATTCTCTCCCTCTTTGACAACAATGCCAAAAAGTCATACTCCGAAAACAAATTCAGTAGTAGATTATACTTTATATGTACAAATATTCATTGTATATAGAAATCACCACACAACTTCAGGAATCACCTAAAGTGTGTCATACTAAGATCAATTCAAGAATAGATATTCTAATGCAATATAGAATTGGTGCATCATGCCTTATGCTCTTAGTGTATATTAGATATGAGAAGAACCCCTAAGTTACCTTTGATATACTCAAAAGAATCTTTTGATAGCAGCTTTGTAAAGATATCAACCAGTTGTTCCTTTGAATTATCATACTCTAAGATCACATTTTTTAATCTTGAAATTGTTCTCTCAAGTAGTGATACTTGATAGAAATGTGCTTGGTCTTTGAATGCATAACTGATTTCTTTGATATATTGATAGCACTTGTGTTGTCACAAAAAATAGTTATAGGATCTAAGATAATCTCTTGCATACCTTCAAGTAGCTGTTTGTTCCAAACAATATTTGCACAATTTATGGCAGCGACAACATATTTTTCCTTGACAGTAGACTGTGAAATGCAACTTTGCTTCTTGCTTATTGATGGGGAACCCACTCTCAAGAGAACTCTTGTTCCAATCAAGAACTCTTATTGGGCCTTCATAGGGTATCCTTCTCTACCCTATCGAGAGGATTCTTCTATGATCCCATTCCTCACCTTGAACTTCCCACCAACTTCAAACTACCATTAATCCCTTCTACATTCCATTGTGCACCAATGGCTCCGTTGAACCACTAAAATTCCCAAAAATCTCTCAGCTAATAGGATGGACACCTTGACATTTTCTAGGCCACATTCAACTAGTTTCCAAATCTATTGGATGGACTCTCAAATAGTTTTCCAATCGAGTCCTTGGTTTTCTTTTTTGGAGGCCTTGTACCCTTTTTGCTCAATTAGGTCTCCTAGAATTGGTTTTCTTGAGATTCTTCACTAAATCTCTTAAAAACTCTCTAAACTAGTTATGGATTCCTTCTAGTGACTACCTAATCTCTAGGATTTCTTAGGTTTTATTATCCCACTCCATCTGTACATAGGCTTTTCAAGAAACCCCTATTTTTATGGGTTTTGGGAACATGTACACCAGTTTGTCTTCTTGGCTTGAACTAGGTGATCTATTGAGCTCCTCTGATCATCTCCATATATCCAATTATCAAGGACCCTCTCCTATACACATTCCCACCTTTTATTGGATTCATCCAATCCATCTAGCAAGATTTCTTGCTACTATCTCACCAAAGCTCCTAACCAGAATGCAGTGGCACTCGCCTAGGGCTTGGTGTTAAAAATACTTCCCCTACATAAAAAGAATCCACAAGACATATTTAAACTATAAAAGGATTCCTCTACTTGATTCCATGAGGCCATAGTGTTTTGACCATGAGAATTCAAGAGGGGTTCATATTTACATGTCTGGGTCAGAACCAGATAGCGAACCAGTAAAAGAGAAAGAATTTAAAAAAGCTTAACTAGTGACACCAAACAACCAAACTAATTCCACCTAAAGTTTATACATGTCAATACAAAATATCTCAATGCATTAATTCAACACTTTCAATCCATTAAATAATAGGATCAAAGCTCTGTTACAGAAAAGTAAATAAAACTTCTCCTTTGCAATACTCAGTCTGTACACTATGATTACCAACCCTTATATTAGGGTTTCTACTACCTTAAATATGTTAAACCTCAATTATCAGACCCTAAGGTTGGGATTTGGGCACAATTAAAGCCCTTTCCTAAATTCTAGGAAATGTTGTCATGAGCAACTTTTACAACTTTTTGTATTTTTTCAAACCACTATGCCTAATGACCCAAATGATGACATGTAACTGATTGAATGTTTAACAATGTTAAGTTGAAGATAATGCAAGGCATTAAATTAGTTAATGTATTGTATTATCATTGATGTCAACTTGATATCATTTGTACAGTCATTTACATAATGCTAAAGACTTCATAAAACCAAAGGAACAAAGGTTATGCTTTCAGCAATGCATAAAAGTCAAGTATTCACTAAGTGACAAACAACACCGACGGACAAAGAAAAGAAGAAAAGTCACTGTGATACCCGACAAACAGAAGTATAGTATTTCTCGATGAAGCAAAACCATAAGATGCCTGACAAGCAAAGTCAAAAGGTTGCCCGACGAGCTAAAGACAATGTTGGCCGACGAGTAAAATTCCAATGATGCCCGACGGATGGAGATCACAAAGCTAACTGGAGTCTCACCGACGGAACTGTCAGTTGTCACTGACAACTAACTACAATGGTGACCGACGGAATAGAGAGTTCAGAAAATGACAAAATATCTAGCTGGCAAAGCTAAAAATAGACTTAACTAGTTATCTACTTTGTTTTATTCGACTAGAGATAAGTGATTGATTTAAAGATGATTTGTAGATTTGGCAAGAAGATATATACGAGACAAATTAGGAGTTATGTATACAAGAGACAAGCTTAATTCATTTATGAATGGGATTAAGGGGAGTTAAATAAAAGAGGATGCTGAAGAGAAACTGATAAAGAACAACTTGTTTTAGTCCTGATCAAACAAGATAAAGGAAGAGCTAAGGAATTCTGTAGACTCTGATGAATAGTGAGCACAACATCATAGAGAAAAAAGTATGGAGCACAAAGATTAATTGATACATTGGTCAGAGAGGTAATTTACTTAAATAGATCTAAAAATCTTCAATTCAAAGTTGCAATATGAACAGGTCATAGTGTTTCAGTTTAACCATTGAAACATCAAGTCTCTTAACTGAACAAGACTTAATAGTCTTTTATATATTGAGGTACATCTCAAGGAGTGCCAAAAAGGTTGATTCATGAAAGTTGCATTGGACTTTCTCGATACCTAATAACAGTCTAAGAAGGAGGCTGATTCAAGGATGGTAGCAATAGATGCTCGATACTAAGTGAAAACCTCTATGTATAAAATCCTCTAACAAGGTCACACTTAACAGTGTGTTTGTAAACTTTAACAGGGTTGGCTCCTAACAGGGCTCACTTCAGAAGAGTGAAAATTTGGGGTACCAGTCCTAGTGGTCTTTCCCTTAACAGGGTTTTCAAGTTAAAAATTTATGTGTTATGTGTGTATGATTCATTTCTTTACTATCTTCCATCTTACATAGCTAACTCAGGATTGATCGGTATACTCTTCTTATTTACCGAGTTTTGGTAAATAGTTATACTGCTTATTGGTAATCAAGAAAGGACAAGGATTGATAGAGTAAACTGACAGATAGTTAATCTTTGGTAATATTTTATGGCATGCATCTTGTAGGGACATAATAATCTAAGGTTTATTGATTGGTGGTTAAGCTTAAAGGATAAATTTTCGAGGCCACTGATTCACCCCCCCCTCACAGTTATTACTAACAATTGGTATCAGAGCTTGTGTGCTTAGAAAGGAAGGTTTCAAAACCTAAGTCAAGATCACAAGATGAAAAAATGAGATGTGCCCAAGTTGAACAAACACAACTTTTCTTCATGGAAAAGCAGGATAAGACTCCACTTATCAGGTATTGGTAATGATGTTACTCAATTCCTAGACACTAAATATGTGTTTCCTGTTGGTTGTATTTCGTGTTTTTGCTGTTTTGCTCTGTTCCTTGCCTTGTTCTCTGAAAATTTGTAGGTTTTCATGCCTATTCCTTGTCAAAATCTTGTTAAAACCCTGCAAAAACCCTAAGGCCTAATGTTAAACGATGCATTTTTAAAACCCTTAGCCATGCCTTTCTTTTTCCTCATTACCTTTTTCTTTCACTTAAGGCATGTGCTATATCAAAGATTAAGTTAGGTCACTTAATCGCATTACCCTGAACGAATATGCCAAATGATCTCCCAACTTCGCTTTTGCCTTGTGTCGCTTAGTCTCATGTAAAAACAGAATATTCTCTAAGTGTATCGAGACTTAGCGATTTTCCTTTGGTCGGGTTATCGCTTGATCTTTGTGTTATGAGCTTTTAAGTGAAATGGGACCTACCTCAGTCGGGTGATCGCATGAGGAAAAGGCAAGTCAACAAAATATCTTCCGACCTTGCGCCTTTCTTCATGTCGCGTGATCGCTGGATCAGGACAGTCAAATAGTTAGCATTTCTCTTCAGTCGCGTGGTCTCGTGATATTTGGCGGTTAAGAGATAACAGTCACGACCATGCGACTAACAGTTACATGTTATGTGATTTCCCTCAATCAGGATGTCGCTAGAATAGAAGTAATGAGTCAGAATTCCAGAATGCATAAAGTGGACGAAGTAATAGATGACATATGTCAGAATGCTATTGGTTGTCGTGTGATCGCTTGATGAAAGAATAGGATCAAGCGATAAGGAGACTTAAGTCATTATACCCTCAGTCGTGAAGTCTCATGATATTTTAAGGGTATGTGAAAATGTATAGCAATTAAAAGACAGCCGTTCGATGAACACATAAAGAGATCTAACGGTGGTCGCGTTGTCTCATGATAAAAGTGCCCCAGGTAAAAGGTACCCCCGACTAAGCGATTAAGGTATGTCACGAAGTCGTTGAAAACATGAAAAGGGTACTTTTTCAGTAAAGGATTAAGTTAAGAGGATCTCCCGACTAAGCGACCAAAGAGATTATGTTAAAAGGTAAGAAGCTTGTCGCGTAGTCTGGAGATAAATGATGAGTTAAAGTTAACTCCCCGCGACTAAGATTTTCATGCATTCGCCTGATCGCTAGAAGTCTTGGGTTAAGCTGAGGTAAAGAAAGGCCGTTGTCGCCAAATCTGATGATCAGACCATGGTTAAGGGAAACCGTTCGTGACAAAGAGACTTTATGAGGTCACGAGGTCGCCTGATAACAGAATCCATAAAGCGGCGCCAAGTGGATGACGTGACAGAGAGTATCAAGCTGGCGGCCAATCAGATATAAGGATTTTTGATTACTGTGTACAAAAGGTAGCTGAGATGTATGACAGAGGACGAATCAAAAAGTGCCATGTCAGCTGTCTTAACCGTTTGATGATGGTGCCAAAATTTTAAAAGATTTAAATTCAATTTCCTGTCACCTCGAGAAACTACGGCTAGGTTTTTGAACGTTTCATGGCATATGAAATT
>MU225567.1:3382778-3399654 GCA_018584345.1 Thuja plicata
CAAGTTCTTTCTTGGTCTACAGATCATGCAACAATGTGAAGGTATTTTCATTACACAGTCCAAATACATTAAAGAGGTCCTAAAAATATTCAAGATGGAAGATTCCAAACCAGTTGGAACACCGATGCCTACTGGATGTAAGTTGACAAAGGAGGACAAGACAAAAAAGGTAAATCAGACTTTGTACAGATCAATGATTGGAAAACTCATGTATATTGTACACACTAGACCAGATATTGCACATGCAGTAGGAATAGTGCAAGATTTTCTGCTAACCCTAGGGAATCACATATGATTGCTGTGAAAAGAATTTTAAGATATTTGAAGAATACTGAGGAATATGGCTTATGGTAAAGAAGAGAAGGAAAATTTGAACTTAAGGTGTTTACCAACGCTGATTGGGTTGGATATCTTGATGACTGGAACAGAAAAACTGGAGGACCATTCTTTATGGATGAAAGACTTGTCACATGGATTAGCAAGAAGCAAGGATGCATCTCTCAGTCGACTGCAAAAGCAGAGTATGTTGTTGCTGCTACAAATTGCTCAAATATTGCATGGATCAAATAGTTACTGGAAGGTATGCATATGAAGATCTTAGAACCAGTAATTATCTATTGTGATAACACCAGTGCAATAAACATTTCCAAGAATCTAGTCATGCATGCTAAGACTAAACACATTGTTATCAAGTATCATTATTTGAGAGAACAAGTTCAAGCAAAGGAAGTGACACTTTAGTATGTGCAAACCAAAAAACAATTAGCTGATGTAACCACCTGAATTTGGTCTGTTTCGACTATAGACCCTATTTTCCCAAAGTGTGATCATACCCCCAATTATGTCATGACAATGTTACTTTGGCATAATTCATTTTTAAATCAATATTAATGTCCTAGGTGATTTTTATCACTAAATTATATTAACTACTATAGCCATACAATTCAAATCAATTTAAACCAATTAAATCAAATCAAATTCAAAAATGGCTATAATATTTAACTATAAAGGAATTGAATAAACCCCTTAATCAATTGTCCACTTGCAATTAACCCATTCCCCTAGCCTATTTATTTTAATTAAAATGGCTATAGTCCCCTTAATTATTAAAAAGCAATAAAATGATTAAATAATTAAATTCTTATATTTTAAATAAATTAAATAAGTTTAATTCATTTCATTTATATTCCCTTAAACCCCAACCTAACCTATCTCAACCACTTCTGCCCTGGGTTCTAACCCATCTCAACCTATTCCACCCTTGCTAATCTAATCCTAATCCTAAATTCTACCCTAACCTACCTCCTAATGTTGTCACATTTCATTAGGGAATGATTAACAACTCAACCCACTTCAGAAAGTCAACTTTCTCAAGCATGACTTTCTTAAGGGACCAACTTTCCAAGTTGAGTCTTACACTCCCCCATGCCTCTTAAATGAATGCCATTAATAACCCTTAATGGATATTCCTTCTTGCCCATACCTCATTAATTCCCAAGCCATTAATAGCTCTTACATCTCATTAATGACCTTAGGGGCTCCATTAATGAACCTTGTCTCCCCTCTCTCTCTCCCATTCCTCTATAAATTGAAGGGATTTAGAGCTCATAATAAGCCTCAAATTTCAAATTGTAGTGTTGTTATGCCAAGATTTTGAAGGAATATAAAAGCATTTTTATACTACCCATTCCTTCCTAGCTTTATACACACTCCATTAGCCACTTCC
This sequence comes from Thuja plicata, assembly GCA_018584345.1. Lineage (NCBI taxonomy): Eukaryota > Viridiplantae > Streptophyta > Pinopsida > Cupressales > Cupressaceae > Thuja > Thuja plicata. Next base: position 3,384,505 of record MU225567.1, read on the forward strand.
TCACATGTTTATAATGTCCATTTTAGAGTAATATGCATGCTAAATAGTTAAATAGCTATTTTTAAACTAAATCTTTCATGCTAGGTTGTTTATGTCATTGGTATTTAGCATAATCTGAGAGATTTTATGTTATTTCCTACACTCATCCTAGTTAGAAAGCAATAAGTTGATGTTATGGTTTATATACTCATTAATCCTTATTTTTCACTAATATAATGACTTATTGAAGTGTTGTGTTGCATATAATAGGTGCACAAATATACACACATTTTTGGCACCCACCGTGGGGCCTGATTTCCAACTTGGCCTCATTTTCTATCTCTTTTTCACTAATTGGCATGCCTTGAATTTTGTTATAGGGTCATTTTTGGTTGTTCATGATTGCATCTGGGATACGCCCTCACACCATAGAAAATGAGGCTCGCATCGGGGATTTCCTGGATCATTTTCAGTTTAGGCTCGCATATGGGGAGCATACTGTCGCATCTGGTAAGAAAGCTCGCATATAGTATACTGTATCGCATTCAGTGATTTTTTAGGCTCGCATCTTGTTAAAAAGTTTGTACACTTTGTTTTCCTAACTCTAACATTTTGACAAGTTGTGTTTTTGGTATCTTGCAGCCCAACAATTGTTTGTAGATGGTTCTTGAAGGTTTTTGTGGGAGATGAAATAAACAGATACTAACTTGGTTTTTCAGGTTGCCCAACCCGCATCTTGACCTCTATTTACTTGCTTTCAAAATTAAGATACATATTCCAATCTATCACTAAACTGACTAGAGGATTATGCTCTTTTCCTTTTAAGGAAAATCAGAAACTGACACCTCAATTTATGGGTTGAATGGAATTTGGAGTTAACTGAATAAGAAAACACATCATCTAATTATTTTTAGATCAGTAAATGAACAACACAAATCCCTAAATCTTGTGGATTAAAGAACAAGCTCAACTCTTTAATTCATTTTTGGGACATAAATTGAACAAGCAAACTCACTAAATATTGTGGTTAATTGAACAAGGCAAATCTACTTTCAATCAATCTTGTTTTCTTTAAAATAGAAACATCTAAATCATGCACAACATTGCTTGAGGGAAAGGACCACTTTGCTTGATTCTATTTTGGGAGAAAATGGCTTAGATTAGGAGAGTGTGCTCTTCTTTAGAAGAAGAATAAAAAATCTAGACATCTAAAGCTCGCCAATCCTTTGTACGTTTATTCAATAGTAGAGGGCCTGCCGGTTGAGGAAAAAATCTCTTGGGAATGACCCAAGTGAGGACAGGTTTTACGCCAACCCTTCCAACTCACTATAAATAATTGCTTCCTCATAGGCTAAAGCCTTAGAAGATGGAGCTAGTTTTGTTCATGGAATATCGACATCATTCTTTGAACATGCTTGGGTATATGTAGAGCGGAGCCGCTTGAATCTTTCTTGCAAGAATACATATATCCAGGTACTCATAGGGCTATATGATTGAATTTTTCCTTGTGTAATTCTATGGGGGACAGTTTCGAACAGATTGCCCAATAATCTACAACAACTTCAACTGAAAGAATTCCTGATTCACCCCCGAAAGGGTGATAATCTTTGTTCAAGGAAAAAATTAATTGCCCCAAGATACTCATCATATTGTGCCCTCACTTGCATTTGGAGTTGATTAATACAACATCATGACTAGAGCCATTGCATGCTTGGTGGTGGCGATATTCTGATTAGCATTTGAGTGTGTACCGGAGTCAACAAGTAAAGATTTTCATCCTCCACCTAGAGGATAGGAAAAAAGATGTGTGTCTATTTCACCTCCCTAACAATGCAATGATGTTTGATGTGCTCAAAAGACCATTAAAAATATAAGCTCCTCAAAACAATCAACAAATTTCAAACCCTGGAGTACAAGTGTTTTTCATGCATTACGACACCTCTTAACACAATCTGGAAACAAGCAACTTCATGCACTTTGAAAATGAACTTTTCAGAACTAACCAAAATTGACAAAGAAATCATAAGATCGCATCCCAAATTTCCCAAATCACATCTGGTATTTAGGATCGCATCTGGTATACTACCTCGCATTTGGTTAGCAAACAGTCGCATCTAGGATTTAGGCTCGCATTTGGTGTCATTAGAGGCTCGCATCTGGAAGCTCACATCTAGGAAAGAGGGTACTTGCAAAAGTTTTTCTTAGAAAGTCTCAGTTGATTAGGATACCCTTTTGGCTCTTTAGCTAGTTCCTATTGTCTTTTCTGGTTTCCTTGTTGAAATTTCAAAACTCTTTCGAGACATCTACCTTGCATGCTTAGTCAATATTTCACGATCGGTTCAATATGTGTAATCTACCCACTTTTTACCAATAACTTGGCTCCTGGCTCACTATCAGGGAATTCTAACCCTTTGACGCTAGAATCACTTACATCCACCAACAACAAACAATTACTTTTACCTAGACACACCCACTTGAAACAGTTCTGAAACTCTCACTTGCACTATTGGGAAACGTTGACAAAGTTGAGAAACAACTTCATGGTTAACACAAGATGCAACAAGTACATGTCTAAAGGATTGAAAGTACCTCCTAAAACACCACACTTTCAAGGAGAAACTTCTCGTAGTTCCCTACTCGATCTAGATTCCCCTCAAATGGATAGCGACACTCGCAAATGGAGTGGGGCCTTTGAGGAATATAACAATGGAAAACACCAAAAGCCTGAAGATACTGATGAAGAAGAAGAACCCAAGTTTGAACATCCTTTATTTGAATCTAGAAGTGAGGATGAAATCACTAAAGAAGAAATTGAAAAATTCAAACAAAGCAAGAGGTTCCACCAGATAATGGAAAGGATGATTGATGAGGATAAAGAAAAATACTTCCTTCATTTAGCTTCCATGTGCGTCAAATTTCTTAAAGATTATGATGTAGAACAAATCAAAGAAAAGGAGGTACCAAATCCTATATGTATTCTCACCAAACAACTCAATCTGATGCAAACAGAGCTCACAAACCTCAAACAAGAGAAAGAGAAACCAAAAAAAAAAATGCTCTTTGGACACCATTTGTCCGTTTCCTTTTGACAAGAGTATCACTATGGTCCCATTTCCTCCCAATGTGAAAAGACCAAAGTATGAAAAGTACATGGGAGAAACTGACCCACACGACCATGTAAGAGAATTATGTGCTCTAAGCATAGAATACATGCATGGACCTACATATCTCATGTGGCTATTTGCAAGAAGTCTAGGAGGTAATGCCATGGAGTGGTTCTCAAAATTGAACCCTAAGGTCAAGACATTCAAGGAGTTGATCCAACGGTTCATCCAACATTACTCCTACAACATCTAATATGACGTAACTATGATGGACCTATGTAATACCAAAAAAAGAAATGGTGAGTCATTTACACACTTCCTACAATGATGGAGGAAGATTTTTGCATGATATTCAAGGGCCATTCCTGAAACAGAGAAGATGAAGATCTTCATTAATAACTTGGTACCTGAATTAAACTATGCATTCCAAATGCAAGACTCTCCAAGATTTGATAGAATTATTAAGAATGCCCTCCGTATCGAGGAAGTCATGGTCAAAAGGGGAGAGATCACTGTTCAAAATGAAAACAAAACTAACAACTCCAACTCCAAGCCTAAATGGTGGAAGCAAAACAAGAATTTTGTCAATGATGGCATAGTAGACACATCCAATGTTGGCCCTAAACCTAAAGTATTCAACCTAACCAATAGCATGCAAGAAAGCAAGGATGCAAAGGTAACAACTCCCGTACCCAAAGAAAACAATGATAATAGCAAGGGCTGGACATGGACGTCAAAACCTCAAAGGACTTTCACTCCTTTGGGAGAGCCTCTTGAGACCATTTTGAAAACACTATTAGATAACAAAGTCCTAACTATCCCAGATTCCAAACCGTGGAAACCAATGGTCAAACCCAGGTGGTGGGATGATAATTCCTATTGTGTCTTCCACAAAAACAAGGGACACAAGACTAATAACTTCCTCAAGCTTAAACATGTCATCCAAGACCTTATTGAAGGAGGTAAGATCAAATTAGATGGACACACTACCAATGAGGATCATAGAGCATTCAAAAAACCCTTTCCTAATTATGATCAAGGAGAAACATCTAAAGGGAAGAGTAATGAGGTAAACTACACCTATTCCAAGAATGACAATGTGATCAATATGCTCAACGTTAAAACTGAATCAATCAATGTGGTCACAATCAAAGGTGTCTCATTTCACTCAAATGTCATAACACGGAGCCAAGCACAAGTCACGATCAAAGGACCTCCAAAACCGACATCGACATCCAAGGTTCCTATTATAACTATTCCCAAACTAGCAGCAAAACACGTGGTTACTATTCCTAGAGAAAAATATGACTTGGTAGACCAATTATAATTAACCTCTGCCAAAATTTCCATTTTTGAGTTGCTCAAAATATCCACAGTACATAGGGAAATCCTAGAACAAGCTCTACATGCTGCTAATGTCCCAAAGGATATTGATATAGACAAATTCCAAGCGATGGTCAATCATATCTCAGCGCCACACTACCTCTTCTTTTCTAAAGAAGATGATAAGTCATTGACACATCCACATAATCAACCTCTCCATATCAAAGTCCTAATTCATAGATCCCTTGTTAGATGCGTGTTGATAGATGGAGGCACAGGATTGAATATTTGTACACTGGATCTAAAAAAGAGACTGGGTCTCTAAGAACAAACAATTGACTTTAGAAGCAAGATAACCATCAAAGCGTATGATGAGGAAGAAAGATCCTCTAGAGGTCTTATTGTTCTACCTATCAAAGTCAGGCCGAATGAGAGGAACATCATATGTCAAGTTCTAGATCTACCATTGGCCTACAATATACTACTAGGGAGACCATGGATTCATGAGATGCAAGTTGTACCATCCACTTACCACCAATGCATAGCATTCCCACATAATGGGGTGGAAGTGACAATTCCTACAGATGCTAACTACACTTGTAATAATATCAAAGCAGATAGCATGATCCCACACAACAAAGAGGCTATAGATGTTGTTTCTCCCGAAACTACCAAGGACATGGTTATGAAGAGTTTTAGCAAACCCTTAAAAATTGAAGAAACAGGTATGGGAGAGTACAAGCTGGACCTGACTCCCTCACTGACAGAACTTCCAGTGTCAGCAAGATCCTATGGAAAACCTTCATCAAAATTGACACCTACACCATCCAAAGAGCCAGAAGTACACAAAGCAACCAACATGGTAAAGGCATCTACATCTTCTTTAGATAACACAGAAGAACAAGCAGTCTTGGACTGGCTTTACAAAGGAGAACCGGTGGAATCTGAGGTCAAACATGTGAAGATATCCCCAGAATAGTATGGCAAGGGATATGATTTCCTCACACAAATGAGTTACAAAGGAAAAGGACCTCTAAATGACATAGGATGAGGGCTTATTGAACCTATACCCATGAAGTTCCAGAATACCAGAGATAAAACATGACTGGGTTTTAATACTAAAACTAATAAACCTGCTTCAAAGGAGGGTCCACACTCAGATAAAGGGAGTGATGAAACATACAAACTAGAGAAGTGGTCCTATGAAAGATTATTTCATGTTGGCACATAGGACCCCAACTACCAAGGAGAATTCTATGTACCCAGCTTTGAGGTACAACAAGATCTTCACACCCCTTTTCTAGCACAACCTCCCATTCAAGAGGTAGGAGACACCATAGCAACAATTACTCAAGAGACACCTCGATGACAAGATTTACATCCTAACTAGGGGAAATTGGTCACAAATTCACATGTCCTTGATCTACCACACTTTGATCCATAGGTAGCTAACCAAGTGAATCAAATAACTATTGTTAAGTACTTAAACAGATCTGATGATGAGGTCACAGACTCTCATGATTATGAATGGGAAGAGCTATCTGTTTCCACTGAAGATATTGGAATAGATACAATTCACATGTTTGCGGCACCTTCAGCTCCTCGTAAACATTCTAACACTCCTCCCAATGACACTGATAATACTAAAGTAGAAGAGGAGTTCCTGCCCCTTATCATTGATGAAGAAACTGGTGAATACATAACTCTAGACGAATTTCATAGACTACAAGCAAGAAGCCTCCTTTTATAGAGAGATGATGATGAGATCTCTATTGATGAGTTGCTAGAGTTTTGTCTACATATAACTAACAATGACCCTTTTAATCATGATGTCACCCTTATTGATCTAAATATCAAAGAAATTGAATTAATCGACTGTGTCATGTCGGTTAATGGTCTTGATACTAACACAATGTTGTCCTTCCCAGAGACTGACTCCCTATCATTAGTACTTCTAGACCTAATTGATTGGAATGAAATAGATCCTACTCCTATCCTCAACTTTCCCAATGACCACACTCTAGCTTGTTATCTTAATGCTTGTGAGCCATACCCTTCTTCCACCAATGCAAGGAGCAAGAACATGTCACAGGAGGATATCAGGTTTCTCAGTCAAAAATTGAAAAATAAAAAGAAAAAGCGGACTGATGGTGAAAACAACTTTGTGGCAGTATCAAATCCCAAAATAGTAAAGAAAAAAGACATATTTGATGGTGAAAACCTGTCAGAGGTGCCAAAGGATGAGACTCTTGATATCCTCCCTGAACACTTTCATGAAAGGTCCTCAGTGCTGATTGAACCAACACAACCAGTAAATTTGAGCACTGTTGAAAATCCTCAAATAGTTCACCTTGCACAATCTTTATCAAAAGAGGAGAAGACATAGTTCACAGAGTTCCTGATAGAGAAAAAGATCAACTTTGCATGGTCTTATACTAATATGCCAGGGCTACATCCTAATCTAATCATGCACCACTTATCTATAGCTCCCAGTATCAAGCCTGTAAAACAAAAACTTAGAAAGATGCATCCTCATGTTGCATTATTGGTAAAAGTAGAACTAGAGAAATTACTAAAGGCTAGATTTATTAGGGTCATTGCCTATGTAGGGTGGATCTCCAATGTGGTCCCTATATCTAAAACTGATAAATCCATTAGGATCTATACTGACTTCAGGGACTTGAAAAAAAAATGTCTGAAAGATGAATTCCCTCTACTTAACATTGACATGATCATAGATCTCACAGCAGGCTACCAGATGTATTCTTTAATAGATGGATTCTCGGGATATAATCAAATCAAAATTGCCCCTGAGGATCAAGATAAAACTACATTTACATGTGTATGGGGCACATTTTGCTGGAACGTCATGCCATTCAGGCTCAAGAATTCCGATGCAACATATCAAAGAGCCATGACAACTATATTCCATGACATGATGCACAAGAACATGGAGGACTACGTGGATGACACATTGGCTAAATACAAAGAAAGAGGTACTCACATTACTGACCTAAGAAAGATATTGGATCAGATGGAACAGTTTCAACTTAGGCTCAACCCAAAGAAATGTGCCTTTGGGGTCCAATCAGGGAAGCTCCTAGGATTCATTGTTTCAGCAAGAGGAATTGAGGTAGACCTTGCTAAAGTTAAGGCTATACTAGAGATGGCTCCTCCATGCAACATCAGTAAAATGAGGACTCTACAAGGAATACTCCAGTCCATCAGGAGATTCATGTCCTAACTTGCATATAGGGTACAACCCTTTACTAAATTACTACATAAATGGGTTACCTTCAAATGGGATGAACACTATGAAGAAAACTTCATAGAATTGAAAGGATACCTGGCTACTCCTCCTATTCTTATGGCACCTATTCATGGAAAGCCCCTACTCCTATACATTTCAGCTACAACTACATCCCTAGGAGTACTACTAGCTCAAGAGGATGAAACAAAGAAAGAAAGATCTATCTACTACATTAGTAGAACATTGGTCGCCTATGAGCTCAATTATAGTATTATTGAAAAAGCATGCTTAGCAGTTGTCTTTGCATCACAAAAATTAGGCACTACATGCTCTCTCATATAGTGAAGCTCATTGCTAAGATTGATCCTTTAAAGTATCTTTTGAGCAAAACAACATTGAGAGGACATTTAGCAAAATGGGTCCTGATTCTAAGTGAGTTTGATATTGAATATGTAGAATGATGAGCTATTAAAGGATAGGTCCTTGTAGATAAATTGGATGATTCAGCACCCCAGGATGATGAACCTTTAACAATTGAATTCCCTGATGAGACAATCATGCATCTAACTGAATATCCATGGAAGATGTATTTTGATGGTTCATTCACTCAACAAGGTTTTGGAGTAGGGGTCCTATTCATCACCCCGAAAGGTTACAAGATTCCCAAATCTTACAAATTAATGTTTCCATGCACCAACAATATTTCAGAATATGAAGCATTGGTAAATGGCCTTAAGCTAGCTATGGAGTGGAAAATTGTAGAGTTACACATGTATGGTGACTCCCAACTAATTATCAATCAGGTCAATGGAGAGTATCAAATGAGAGATGAGAAGTTGATGCCCTACAAGCAACTAGTTGATGACATGAAGAAATACTTTGTCTTTGTCACCTTCCAGCAGATACCAATATTAGAGAACAAAGCTATAGATGCTATGGCTACCTTAGCATCCATGTTACAACTGGAATAACATTAGTTCCACTATGACTTCTTTGTGGAAGAACTATCCTATCTTGCCTTTGATACCCCTGAATGCCAGGTAATATGTGCTTCAAATGCCCCAGACCAATCTTGGTATGCCAATATCATTGCTTACCTTTCTAATCAAATCATCCCTAACAATCTATCCAGAAATGAGAAAAGATTCCTAATAAGGACAACATCACGTTACGTCCTCATAACTAAAAACCTATATCAATGAGGTCTCGACGGTACACTTCTTAGGTGTTTAGAACTTGAAGAGTTCAATATCACATTTAAAGAAGTCTATGAAGGTGTATGTGGATCATACTCGAATGAATTTTCATTAGCAAAGAAACTGCTCAGAGTAGGCTATTACTGGCCTACGATGGAGAAAGATGCTATTTAGTTATCAAAAGCATGTCTTAAATGCCAGACACATGGAAATCTCATCCATGCTACTGCCAGAGAACTTATACCTTTGATAACACATCGGCCATTTCAGCAATGGGTCTTTGACTTGGTTGGACAAATATATCCCAACTCTTCAAATGGACACAAGCCCATCATTACAGCCACTGAGTATTTCACAAAGTGGGTCAAGGCCATGTCATTAATCAAAGCCACTGGCAAACAAGTGGCTATGTTAATTCTAAACTATATTATTTGTAGATACGGGATACCCTCTTCAATTCTAACAAATAATGGGGGCCAATTTAAAAATAAAGACATTGATGACCTTTGTGAATAGTTCCATATTACTCAAGATTTTTCCTCAATATATTATCCTCAAGGTAATGGATAGGCTAAGGCATCAAACAAAAATATTCTCAAAATTGTACATAGAATTCTGAGTAAGTCTGGCAGAGACTAGCATCTACAATTGAATCTGACACTATGGGCCTACATAAAAAGCATAATAACACTGACTAGAGCCATGCCATCTTATTTAGTCTATGGCACTTAAGCAGTATTACCTATTGAGGTTGATATCCCATCTTTGCGGATATCTTTACAAGGTCTTGTCACTAATGACCAGTATTGCATAGATAGGGTGAATTCTCTGGACCTACTAGATGAGTGTAGACAACAAGCATTCAACCACCTCAAAGTGTACCAAGCACGTATGTCTAAAGGCTACAACAAGAAGGTCAAACCATGCAAGTTTGAAGTGGGAGATCTCATCCTCAAAGAGAATCCTAAGAACCAGCCTAACAAAGAACAAAAAGGAAAATTTGGACCTAACTAGCTGGGACCCTATGTTATCACTACTATTTTTGGGAATGGAGCTTATCAACTGGCTACACCTGAAGGAGAGGTTCTTCCAAATCCTATCAAAACTCTACATTTGAAGTGGTTCTACGCTTGATGTTTGGCTAGCAGAGCCTGTACAACAAAAAGGTCTCACAAAATACCAAAAACATTCAGAAAATTGATCCTAAAGAAATCCAAAAACAATGGAAAAGGTCCTATAGAAAGGGTATCTTAGGTGAAAACCTAGCAAATAGGTGCCTTGATACTACAAAAACATTCAAAAAAGAAAAAATAGCAAAAAAATTAAAAAAGAGAAAAGTACCTTAATGAGCACCTGGTAAAACAGACATCTTGATAGCAAAAAGAAAGAAAAAGAATCTTTCCAAGTGGTAAAAACTTGGCAATCAGGCTTCACTTGTGTTATGCACTCCATCTATCAATGCACTACTGATAGTAGGCCTTCATAATTTTTCCTGTGCTCAAACGCTGACTTCATTTTCCTAAATGGCTATCTTATCCGCACTTGGGATTTGTCTATATTTAAGTCTTAGTAATAAGTCATTCTACACCGGGGGCATCTTTGCTGGCATGGTAGGTTGCAGTTGCTAGGTTTCTCTAGGATGGTTTTCCTCATGAACACAATGTTTCTTGATACATGCAAAAACAATGTCACTTCTCAAAAAAAGGGTGTCTTTTCAAACATCACATATCCAGACATGACATTGACATTAACAGAGTTCCTACAAGGCTATATTAGATCACAAACAGGAATAGATTATCCTCTCAATGTACAAACATGGAACACCATATTTCTTATATTCCAATTTTTCTAATTTATGATTCTTTACTGTGTTTGACAGATGAATGAACAAGTACTACTTAAACACATAGTGTGATATTGGTTTGATTATGATTCTTTTATGTCTTGATGATGTTTTCAACTAGGGGCATCCAAGTAATTATAAATTTTATTTGATTGATTCACAATTGATGATTTGTTATGTCTTCTTAGTTACTCAATGACGTCTACGAAAAGATAAAGAGTGACAAGGATAGGCACCATAATGTTTTCTTGGTTTTCTGCGTATGGTGATTGTTCTAAATTATCCTATAAATTTCACCTAACTTGGATATTTATGGTAAGAGCTGCTACTATGGGTGGATAACTGCATATATCTTGATCTTCATTATGTCTAAACTATGGTAAATTTGAATCATTTTCCTTGTTTGTTTTCTGGTCTAGATGCTTACTAAGGTATACGAATCATAATGTACCCAAGGATATGAATTTTCAAGGTTATTGTGGGTCCAATATCTTGCCTTACACAGAATCTGGTATATTAAAAGGAAGGTGACTATTTTTTTTTATCTTGGCTTCTATGCCTTGATGCCTAAGTCTATTCCCAACATTTCAAAATAAAACATAGTATTCATATTATCATAATATTAGTGGGTATTACTGATGGTTGTACTATCAGGTGGTTTCTGTTCCGACAGAGTGCCCAATGATGATAAAAAGTTATACATTTGCATACCAGTGACAAAGTCCTAAGAGTTTGCATATCATTACATTTTTGACAAATTGCATGGGATATAAACAAGAAAGGAGATGCATTAAAGGCATTATGAGCTCTAAATTAATTCAATTTTCTTCTTCTAAATTAGGTTAATTACAACATCCATATTACTGATATATTTATCATTGCACATCCATAGCATACATTTTGTATTCATCAAAAGAAGCAATAGAAAAATACCAAAACAAAACATCCATGTATTGAATTTTTACTTTTACATCCTAAAGTGCATCCATACGTCTATTTTGCATAAGGGAAAATCAAAAGAAACATACATTTGCATTTTCACATAAGTATCATTTAAAACATATTTATATCAGTAATCAAATCAAATCATAAAATGATGTCTAAATCTAACTCATCAAGAGACCAAGATATCATCACATGTGCAAAATACATCTACCACATCTATCAAAGAAAAAGGGAACTCATGAAACATATCAGAATCAGGAAGCTACATCAGATATATATATCACAACATGGTATAGATAAAAACATGGAATAGTATGCATAAAGAGTATTAGAGTATCCAAGCACCAGAAAGAATCAAATATACATCGATACAGTGTCATAGTACAAAAGAGGGGTCTCAGAAGGATCCAAATATACAAAAGAGGGATCTCAGTAGGATCCATATATATAAATGTAATCTCACAATACACATGTCATAAAGATGGTACACAATATCAACTCTGCCCCACCCCCTCTCCCTGATCAGGAGGAGGAGGAGGTGGTACAAAAGGAGCTGCTGGAGGTGGCATGGCCCCCTCTGACTGCTAGGCCAATTGTGAGAAGGAAGGTGCTCTTTGGCCCTGCTGCATGATAAAGGGAATAATAATAAGTGGCCCTCTGTCCCTGGTGAAATTTCATCCGGGCATGTCCATCTCTCTCCACTCTGAGAATCTCGCCATGTCTACCACTCTCTTCTCTCAGATGCTCAAGATGTGTATCCCTATCTGCTAGTAAGGCATTTGCAGTGGTGACCCAGGCCTCTAAAGTAGTAATCCTGGCTCAGAGCTTGTCCCTCTCCTGCTCACATCTAGAAAGAGGATCTCCATCTCTACTTGTGTCCTGATCCTGAGCCCTATCCTATGATCTCTCCTATGATCTCTACTACCTCTGTCTCTGCTGATCCCTAGTAAGGAGCAGACCAGGATCTCTCTGTGGGTCTACAAATCTAAATCTATGATGCCTGCCTTGCTCACTCCAGCTAGCAATAGCCACATGGCCACCCACTATGCCACCACCCCTATCGTCTCCACCATCATTGCCATCATCACGAGGAGGATGCTTGTCAACTCTGCCATCCCTCCCACCATCCCTACCTCCATGTCTACCTGGGGCCCTGTCTCTCTGTGCTCCTCCCCTCCCTCTAGTGGGATGATCCTCATGATCATAATCTAAAGGCTCCTCTATGCAGGGAATAATCTCCTTTGGTACAGTGAAATAAGGAAATGGATACTGGAGCATCTTTGTGGCATATTTGTCAGAAACACCTGCATTAGCTACATCAAGGCAGAGATCCCAGTATACTCCTACCATATCTTGAATCTCTTGGTGCACTGTCTCATAGGCCAACTAAGCACCCCATAATGCTGTCTCATCCCAGATCTGTGCATACATAGTGATATCCTATATCTAGCCCTAACGGTGACCATATTGTCTCAGCACCCAGGTATGGATGAATCACTCTACCACATATTTGGTCCTCCCTATGAGGTATCTTCTCTAAAACAAAAATGTTACCTGTCATGCATCTAAGGTCCACTCCTCACAATCTAAATATGGTCACCAAATGACCTCGGTCATATCATCAAACAAGTGGCGCCAGTACTCAACCTTGCCCAGATAGGGCTGCTGAATAAGACCTGCATACATGTATACATAAGGCTACTCTAGTGCCCTCTATCTGTCTACAATCGGTCGTGTCGTAGGGATGTGCTCCCAGGCCTAGATCTGAAGAATAAGGATCCCAACGGTCATACTTTGAGTATAATGGTAAACTATCTCATGAAGCTCTTGGTACATATGGCCTAAAATGCAACTGCCCCACGCAAATCTTTGTCGGTGGGTAACCATCTTCTCTATCATATCTACCCATCCAACCATGAATCCATGCTGACCCCTATCTGGCATCAGGATGTTGCCTACCAGACCTGCTAAGTACACTGATAAATGATCATAATGATTGACCATATAGTCCCAAGACATATATCTCCGGTCGATGATGTCGTTCTCAAAATATCTATGTGTAGCACCAATCACCATGGCCATCATTGAATCAAATCGCACCTCATGCCCGATCATTGGCACCTGAAGTATCTGCCAGATGTCCTCAGGAGTCACTGTGATCTCACCAGTTGACAAGTGAAAGGTGTTGTGCTCTGAGTGCCATCTCTTGGCAAGAGCAGTCAACAAATCATAGTTTACCCTAATCTTGGGTAAACCCATCAATGAATGCAATCCACATCAGATCACGATAGTCTGCTCATCATCCGAAAGCAGTCCAAACAATGCAAGCACACGACCAGGGTAAGTGCTGCAAAATGCAACTACCTCAAACTGGGTCTATTTTGACAAAAATAACAATACATCAATATCCTATCTACACAAAGGATGAAGAATCATAATCAGCTAAGTAATTCAAAGTTTACAGCATGCAAACAGGTCCAAAAGCTTAAAATTCTAAGTCTTCTAACTAGATGTGATTCTGAAACTGTAAGGTGTGATTCATTTTACCATATATGATCCTAGAAATATAAGATGGGATGGCATTTATAGGGTGCAACCCTTGAAATATGGGATGCGACCCTAAATACAGGGTATGAACCTCAAATGATAGGGTACGACACACTGATGAATTTCACCTAAAATAAAGACAAAAATAGGGCAAACGGATGCAATCGAGGGTATCCTGGATGTGATTCAAAAATCCAGAAAAACTGGATGCGAGCCAGGAAAAAATGGATGTGACTTAGGTTTTACCAGTTGCGATCCAGAATACTGGATGCGATTCTAAATTCATTTGGCTATAAAAGATACAAAAATGCATGAAATTGAAATTTGCAAAATTTACAAGGTAGTTTTACAAGCACTTACCGGCAGTGGGTAGTCGGTCGGGCATTGATGTCGACGGATCATCTTGAAATGATGACATCCATACATACATGTATGTATATATATGTACATATATATCATATATACATGTGTATGACATTCAACATACATACATACACGTACATGCAATATGACATGTACATGTACATACATATGTACATATGACATATATGTACATGTGTACATACATATACATGTACATGTATGATGTATATACATGTATGTATGTATGTTGAATGTCATACACATGTATATAGGATATATATGTACATATATAAACATACATGTATGTATGGATGTCATACATGTACACATATATATACATATGACATTCATACATACATGTATGTATATATATGTACATATATATCATTTATACATGTGTATGAAATTTAACATACATACATACATGTACATACATATGTACATATGACATACATGACATGTACATATGACATATATGTACATGTGTACATACATATACATGTACATGTATGATGTATACAACTTGTACATGTGCATATGACATGTACATATATATTGTACATGTGTATATATATACATGCATATGATATATATATATAT
>MU225567.1:3412518-3445851 GCA_018584345.1 Thuja plicata
TGATCTTCTGATACTCGGCATCCACTACAATACTCGGCATCGTCATGCTCTTGGTAAGAGTAGAAGCTCGGTCCATACTAGTCCCGAAGTGTAGCTTGGAACTCGGTAGCCATTGGTGACTCGGTAGCTATAGTGTCACTCGGTAACCGCTGGTGACTCGGTGGTAACTGACTTCTCAGTTGTCTTCAACTGATGGCTTGATAGTTACAGTGAAGCTCGGTGACTACCATCTGCTCGGTAAATGTTTCTCTTCTCGGTAACCGCTGAACTGTTCATATGCCGGTGACTATTGTTCTGCTCGGTTTGAACTATTTACCACTGAGCTTTCCAAGGTGATTACTGAATGCTCGATATAAGCTATGGACTGAGTGATGAGCTCAGTAAGCATTCAGAATTGAATAAGTGTTTTCACTGATGACAAATATAACATAATTCCAACAAGATCAACACAGACATGAATGGTTAGGAGAAGTTAATTGAGAAGGCAGAGAAGAAATTTGAGAACAAGGTTCTAGAAAGCATTGCAAAGAAGATTTCAATTGACCAAGTGCAACTTACACAGATTATCAACACTCTAGAAACCACTGTGAAAAATGTGGTAGCATTATTTGTAAAGTTGAGTGATTCCTCCAACTTTACCATGGAAATCAAGAATAAGATAGTAAAGATAGATGCTGAAAAGAAGGAAAGTGTAAAGTAGTTAGCACTTGGCCCGAGCACTAGTTCTGCTCACTTCATGAAAGTAAAGTATCTTACCGATTTACAGGCTGAAGTGTTGAGAGAAGAAGCAAGAATCAGAGAATCTCTTACAACCATTCAGAGCCAACTTCTATCACACATGGATGGAATACAAAAACAAATAACACATGCTAAAACTCTCATCCATGAAAACCATTTCTCAGTTTCCGAGATGATGATAGAGATATCTGTAGAACTGCAAGTTGAATTGCACATATTGAAGGTGCTACAGGATAATTGGGATGACACCCTATCTCAAATTTTGAAGGTACATAGTGATTTTCTATCCTACTTTAGGATAACCCTATAGATGACATTTATTTTTGGTATTCTTGTCAAAAACAAGGGGGAAATATCATTGTATAAGAGGGAAATGTTATTGTAAATATCACATGTACAGAGAATAGTGTAGAAGATATATGTTACAATAACAATTTTGAAAAATACAAAAACAAAGTCATTTAGACTCGAGCAACAGAGCAAGTGTCTAAACCCGAGCAATCTATAAGGGGAAGTTTTGACATATTAGATATAGAGTTTAATGATAAGTGTTTTTGTCACTAATGCCAAAGGGGGAGATTGTAGACCTTATGGCAAGACATATTGTCAATTAGTGTCAAAACACTTAGTCATTCAATGTTACTCGAGTATATAGTGTTACCTGAGTATACAGTGTCGCCCAAGTGTTCACCATCACCCGAGTGTTCAGTATCACCCGAGTGACAATTTATCACCCGAGTAGTCTTTTGGACCCGAGTGACAGTTTGAAGCCGACTTTGCATATATTGTTAAATATATATTTGTTTATTGCAAGCTGACTTACAAAGTAATTTTTTTGATAAAGATATATATGTAAGATAGTTTGTTTATCCAATATGAAGAATATGTATATAGTATGAATGTCTAATCAGAAGATGATATGATTATGCAAATGATAGTTTGAGTTAAGTGAAGAAGTGTTCTAGAAAGCAGAGACATATCTATCACATTTAGGTGACCAGTTATATTTCAAAGGATCTTATTTAGCAATCAAAGTTGGACAAAGAAGATCATCAACTGGTTCATTCTCACAGGTGGATCAAAAAAATCCTTTAACAAGGTGGACCTAACAGTCATTTCTTTAAATCTCTTAACAGATTTGCATTACTTATTGTATTGTACAAAATCTTTTAACAAGGCGGACCTAACAATCCTTTCTATGCTCCGAACAGGGCAGACCATTAGAAGTGGTCATTGTAAGCTTTAACAGGCTATATTTATACTGCAGTACTAAATATTGTGGGTATCATCCCCACCCCCTTTTTACTTTCTTTCGGAAGGTTTCTGGGTAACCAAATATTGTGTTATGTGTTGTATCTAATTATTTACTTTCAAGTTATATGCATGCAAACAAATAAGCTAATCTAATTGTGGACTAAAAGGATTAAGTTTTATTGATTCCTCCTTCACCCCCCCCCTCTCAATCATTGGGCATATTATATAATTCCAACAATCCCTCCATGCTCAGACCCTAAGGTTGGGATTTGGTCACAATTAAATCCCTTTCCTAAATTCTAGGAAATGTTGTCATGACAACTTTTCAAAATTGAAAAGTTGTCATGATAAACTTTTACAAATTTTTGCATTTTATCAAACCACTATGCCTAATGACCCAAATTGACTTCAAATCATCATATAAGACCTTCAAACACCTAAAAACACCAAAATCCAAAATGTCACTCCATTTTGGGGTCTCAACACAAGTTTGACCACTTGGTTGACTTCTTAAGATTTGGACACTAGATCCTAATTGGCTATCCAAATCCCCTAACCTAAACACACCTAACTCAACACACACACTAGATCAACTATGGGAATTTATATTTTATTTCTTATTAAATAGTGGTTTTCCAAACCAACCTACAAGCCAAAATGTAATAAAGATCTCTACTAGACCTTAAGGTGCTCCTGCACCACTTAGCCATGTGACTAATCTTTCACCTAGAAAAAATGCTCCTCCACTAGTACTTTCCTATCATCAATATTTCAAGTTCAATATCATCAATGTAGACTTCAGGTCAAAATTACCACCTTTTTTATACAATAAACAAAAATATTTAGTTCCTTTAAGATATCTAAAGTTTCTCTTAACTGCAGACATATGTGTTTCCTTAGGATTAGAAGAAAATATTGCAACAATCCCAACTGTGTGTGCTATATCTAGTCTGCTATGAACTACATACTACAATTTACCAATCATGGATTGATAAAGAGTATTATCCACCTCTTGTGTCTCATCTTCTTTTGAAAAATTATATCCTCTGATCATCAGTGTTTCAATAGGATTGGAATCTCCTACACCAAAATTTTGAGAATCTCTTTGATTGATGAGGAGCTCCTTTTCCTAGAGCCTCTAGCTCTCTCCAAGACCTTCATTGTGTCTTCCTTAGGGTCTCTCTCTCTCTCTACCCTAACTTAGAGGATTCTTTCCTAATCATATAACTCACTAGGAACTTCCCATCAACTTCAAACTCAACTCCTTACTCTCCTCTTAGCTTTCTTGCAAGCATGGCTTCACAAGCCTCCTTTCACCCCAATGGTTTCAACTTCCTAAGGTTGGGATTTCCTACTCCCCTTTTGTCAAATTACACTCCTATGGATCCAACTTTCTAGACCCTTCAACCATTTTCTAATTGAGACCCACAAATCCAACTCTTTGGCCTTGTAGCCTTTTTAGGCCTATTAGCCCTCCAAAATAATGAAAACATGTTATTGCTTCCACAAACCCTTAACAACCCCAAAACAAAATTGGATATTCTTTTTTATTTTTTCCTTCCCTTGAATATTTACTAGGTCTCAATTCCTAATGGTGTTCGTACATCAGTTTTCTACCAAACCCCTAAAAACAAGAGTTTTGGAGACATGTAGACTAGTTTGGTAACTTGATCTTCTTTCTTTGATCAGTTGGACTCCTCTAAACTTATCCCTCCACTGGAAGGTCTGCACCACATTCCTCCTCACTTCTCTAAACTTTATTGGCTCATACCAATCAAACTATAATCTCCATTGCGACTGTCTTGTTCAGTTACCCTAGCCAGAATGCTTACCACTCGCCTAGGGCTTGAATGTTCTCAAGCCTTCCCTGCACTCACACACTCCAAAAGCCATATCTAAAAATTATATACAAGGTCCTAGTGGATTCCAAGTGCTCATGGAATTTGAGCCACGGGAACTCCAAAGAAAGCCTTTATTTACATAACTGGACCAAAACTAGCCAATGAACTTGCAAAACACAAACAATTTGACAAAGCTTAACCAGAATGTACAAACTAAAAAAATAACACCAAATAAAGATTTGAAACTAAATTTCAAACACTATCCAATCATTCATTTAGTCCATTTAATCCAATAAAGTGATGGATGATGGCTCTGTCACAAATTTACACTATAAATTGGTTCTTTCTTGCAATCAGTCCATACAATATGAGAACTAACTGATAAATTAAGGTTGGATTCACCTTATATACTCCTATCCCATTTTTATAGACCATTTGGTTAGGGTTTGGGAACCTTAATGGCCAATTCCTAAAATCTAGGAAATGTTGTCATGACAACTTTGATAACTTTTGTCAAAATTGCCATTTTCACAACTTGAGTGTCCTAATTGGTTCTAAACTTTACCAATTGAACTCAAATTGTTAGAAAAAAAAAAAACATTAAAAATCTTCCCAATATGGGACTTTGGTCAACTCTTTGACTTTTGAGTTGACTTCTAGGCCTTAGACTCCTAGAATCAACTAGACTCAAACAACACAACCCTAATCTTTCCAAACCTAAACCACGCATCAAACACACACTAGGGACTTTATACTTAGTCCTTATTCATGGATGGTTTTCAAAACCAACCTACAAGCCAAAATTGATTAAGATCTTTCAACAGACCTTAAGGGTGTTCCTGCACCATACTCCCCCTACAAGAAAAACAAGCTAGGGTACAGTTGGTGTTAGGAACTGCTCACAAATTTCATGTTTCTTGAAGTCACTCTCAGATATCTGAGTGGCTTCTAACTCTGGTTTTTGCTTCCACTTCACTAGATCCTCCATGTAGATCTTATGCCTTGTTTTCTTTTTCACCCTTGAATCCAATATCTTCTCAACTTGTAGTTTGTCTTGTTCCAGTGTCTTGAACTCTCCCATGTCCTTAATGACCTCTATTCTGTACTACATCTCATCCATAGCTGGTCCCTTATACTTGATCAAATCTTTCACATTAAAGATTGGGGAAATTGACATCCCCTTAGGCAACTCTACCTTGTATGCATTAGGTCCATACTTTGCCAATATCTTACAAGGTCCAATTCATTTCATTTGTAGCTTTCTGGGTATCCCTTTTTGTAGTCTTGCCTTATTCAGGAACACCATGACTAATTCACCCACTTCAAACTGCAATTCTCTTCTTCCCTCATCTTTCTTTGCCTTCAACTTTTTATTTTCCTCCATCAAGGTCTTTTGCACTTTCTCATGAACCTCCCTCATTAATTGTGAAAAATCATTAGCATGCCCACTGATTCCCTCATATCCTTTGAGGTCTCTGAGTTCCATCACACCCCTTGGATGTTCCCCATACACTATCTCAAATGGGCTCTTCCCTTTAACTCTATTGGAATTGTCATTGTAGGTAAACTTTTCCTATGGAATAACTTGATCCTAGCCTTGTCCATACTCCTTGGTCAGACAGCTAAGCAAGTTCCCAAGGACCCTGTTGATTACTTTAGTCTGCCCATCCATTTGAGGATGATAGGAAGATCCATGAGACAAGTTTGTTCCTAACCTCTTCCATAGGGTCTTCCAAAAATGACCCATGAACTTTACATCCCTATTTGAAACAATGCTCATTGGTAGGCCATGAATCCTTTCGACTTCTTTGAAGAACAAGTAGGCAATATGGCTGGCATCATGTGTTGTTTTACATGGTATGAAGTGGCTCATTTTACTAAACCTATCTAGCACTACAAATACACTGTCTAAACCAGTTGGAGTTCTAGGTAAACCCACTATGAAGTCCTTACTTATGCACTCCCAAGGTCTACTTGGGATGGGTAATGGTTGGTAAAGTCCTACATTAGGTGAAGTGCCTTTATCTTTCTAACATATGCCACACTGCTTCACATACCTTCTTACTTCCTTTTGCATCTTTGGCCACCAATAAAATCTCTCTACTAAGTCCAATGTCTTATTCAATCCAAAGTGTCCACTTAGGCTTCCATTATGCTTATCCTATATAAGGTTCTCCCTCATTGAACCTCTTGGAATACATAGTTTATTGCCTTTGAATAACAACCCATTCTGTAATGTATACTCTGAAAACTCACTATGAAAGTGATTCTCAAGATTTTGACACACCTTATATATCTTTGAGAAATCTGAATCTCCCTCATGTAGGTCCTTAAAACCTTCAACCCCTGTGCTTTGCAACTGAATCTCTTGGATGGTAAGTAGTCTTCTACTAAGGGCATCTGCAACTTTTTTTTGCACTCCCTTCCTATGTTTGATAGTAAAGGTGTAAGACTGTAGGAATTCCATCCACTTGATATGTCTCAAACTGAGCTTGTCTTGAGTGTTTATGTAACTCATAGCTTGGTTGTCCATGAAGACAACAAAATCTTTGGGAAAAATATAATGCCTCCACTTCTTTAAGGCTTGTATAAGAGCATATATCTCCAAGTCATAGGAAGAATACCCAGACTTAGACTCATTGAGTCTTTCACTAAAAAAGGCCACTGGCCTACCTTCCTAACTTAGGATAGCTCCCACTGCAATGCTACTTTCATCACACTCCACAATGAATGGTTTGTCAAAGCTTGGCAATAGAAATATAGGCTGAGTAGCCACTTCTTTCCTTAATCTCTCAAATCCATCATTAGCTGCCTTTGTCCACAAAAATTTTGTTTTCAACCCTCCTTTTATAGTCTCTAGGACTAGAGCACAAATCTCAATGAATATCCTAATGACCTTCCTATAGAATTGGGCTAACCCACGGAATATTCTAACATCTTTCCCTGTCTTAGGAGTAGGCTAGTTAAATATGGTCTCTACTTTCTCCTTGTCCATCTTTAAGTCACCCTTGGAAACCACAAAGCCAAGGTAGACTAACTCTTCCTTGATGAATTCACTCTTCTCAAGGTTTATGGTGAGTTTCTCTTCCTGCAACTTCTTCAACACTAAATCCAAGTGTCTCATATGGTCCTCCTTTGTTTTACTAAATATGAGGATGTCATCTAAATAGACAACTACAAAGACTCCTATATAGTCCTTCAAGACTTCATTCATCACCCTGATAAATTTGCTTGGTGCATTGGTAAGCCCAAAGGGCATCACTAACCATTCGTATAACCCCTCTGTAGTCTTAAATTTAGACTTCCACTCATCACCCTCTTTCATCCTAATTTGATAGTATCCACTCTTCAAATAAATTTTAGAGAAGTACTTAGCACCCCCAAACAATCCATCAAGTCTTCTATTCTAGGAATTGGAAATCTATACCTGATAGTTATCCTATTTATTGCCCTAGAATCAGTACACATTCTCCACTTACCTCCTTTCTTAGGAGCTAACACCACTAGGACAACACATGGGCTAATTCTCTTCCATATCAACCCTTGGTCCAAAAGCTCTTGGACTTGTCTAGCTATCTCCTTGTTTTTCTCTGGTGTCATCTTGTATGCAGCCTTGTTTGGAAAAGATGCTCCTGGTATGAAGTCAATTTGATGACTTATCTCCCTCTTGGGTGGAAGTGTGGCTGTTGTACCTGATGACATTAATTTTTCCATTAGTACACTTAGTGAAAAACATTGACAGAGATCATTGGTGCAAGCATAACTGGTGGACTGCAAGCATAACCGGCAGACAGTGAGCATACCCGACAAAACAAAAAGTCACGAGAAAATTCTAATTATGGAATTGACCAACGAACACTGAAAAGTGTTAACACTGACAAAGTAAACATGACATCACCGACGGGTCAATGACATAACACAAAGATCATCACCGACGACACAGTTTTGAGAACAAAACCGACAGAGCAGAAAAAGGCATACCTGACGAATAGTTCAAGAAAAGAACACTGATGGAAAAGAAAATTGACAAACTGACAAAGAAGCCCGACCATCAGAACCGATAGTCAGTTAGAGAACCCACAAATAGTGGATTTGAGTTTTACACATCAGATAAAGCATTGTAATTCTATTTTTAGAGTTTTAATTTGTTTTAAATCATTACTTGAGGGTCAAGCAAGCACAATGTAAATGTTTCAAAGCATCCTAATGGATCTAAAACATATCTAACTAAAGATCAAGGTTAAGTTGTAAACCTTGGATCTAGAGTTAACTTGGGAAAGCGTGAATCAAGAATAGAGCTAAAATCTAGTATAAATAGATGTTCAATCAATTGTAAATTATGAATTCATTATTGTTGATAGCCACAAAGAGAATCTAAGGAGCAGAAGGAAGAATTTATGCAAAGTTCAGAAATAGATCACACCAGTTATCTAGAACACACAAAGGCTACCGACGAGCAGACAAAGGTATTATTCAATCATGAAAAGATGATTACTCATACATATGAAGCTTTATTGGATCTGTTATCAACAATTAGAGATTGCATACATCATGAGATCAAAGACTTATGTAGTTGCATTCTAACAAGTGCATCACATCTAAAATCCTTTTGTACAAGGTGGACTTAACCGTTCTTTACAAATCTCTTAATAGAGTGCACACTTAATAGTGTTGCTAAAGCTTCAAACGAAGTAGATCTTAACAGGTCTCCATTGTAATACTCCTAACAAGGTAGGTCATAAAAAGTGACCAATTGTAAGCCTTAACTAGTCCCTTCTTATCTACAGATAGTGAAGTCTTGTGGGTAACAATCCCTACTACAGTTTTTACTTCCTAACAAGATTTTTCTGCGATATCATATCTTGTGTCATGTGTTATCTATTTTCATGCATGTTTCTTGTATGGTTACATATTAAAGAAATTATGTTATGATTGCATATACATAAAGAAATATGGATAGTTAGATAAGATAATTTACAAATTGATGACTAAGGGCTAATGGGCTAACCAAGAAAAGTTTTAGAGGTACTGAATCACCCCTCCCCTCTCAGTATATCATTCCAATATAATTCCAACAATTGGTATCCGAACTAAGTCTCTTTCTTGAAAAGCTTAAAGACTTAAGAGAAAAGATCAAAGCAATGGAAAAGTACAGACTAGACATGACTATTGAGAATGAGCAGTTACAGATGCAGATAAACTATGAGCAATATAAAGAGGTGAGAATCAACTTAAGAAAACTTCTTGATGAAAGAAATATTATGGCAACTAGGCTGAATGAGAAGGACTAAAAAGAAACAGAAATACAAGATTACTTTGATTCAGTAGAATCATCAACAAGCAAAGCTTCAGATGCATCAGTAGAAGAAATCACAAGTCTACAAGAAGTCAATCTACATCTGACAGAGAAAATCAAGATGTTGCAAATTGGTCAAGAAACTCAAATGGTGAAAATGATTGATGTCATGAATGATGCAAGAAAGGCTGAAAATGAAAGAACACTAGCCATTGATGATAGGAGGAAATTAACAGAAAAGCTGCAAGAGAAAGAATCAGAGATTCAAAGAATCATTGAGCATCACCATGAGGTTACCAACCAGATTATTCTTATGAGTCAAGAAGCAAATAGACTGAATACAAAACTCATTGAAAGAATACAGATTATCGGTGAGCAAAGAGAAGAGAATGAAAAATTGAAGCATGAAATCAAAGTCTAGAATCAACACAATGAATTGATCAAGATAGCTGAAGATAGCAACAAAAGGATGGATGATTTTCTTGATGGATAGAGAAGAGTCAAAAACTACACATGATTAGGGTACAACAAGAATGGTGAATCTTCTAAACAACTAGATCAAAGGAATGCTTTCACCCCAAGATCCAAGAAGTTGTCATGCAATCACTGTGGAAAACCCGACCACACCTCAAACATATGCAGAAGCAAAATGAAAGGTATTTCTCAAGCATAATCTACATTCATTGGTAATTGTTATAAATGTCAAAAGAAAGGACACAAGGCACATGAGTGTAGATCCAAAGTGACAAATCCAAAGAGGAAAACCTACATGGACAAGTACTGTCCTACCTATAAGATGAATGGGAATACACATGAAGAGTGTTGGAAAAAGAACAACAAGGCCTAGACACCAAAAGAAACTGATAATAGCCACAAACCAACAAGAGTAGGTAACTCATATGTTTGGGACTATAAAACATGGGTAAAATGCACAGCATGTGGAAGGTATGGTCATATTGCTGCCAACTGTATGAAAAAGTGGATGAGAAGGTCAAGAGGTTGGACCAATCTAGGTATGGTATGTTTGCATTGTCATAATGTTGGACATGTCATAAGGTTGGACATGTCATAAAAGATTGCAAAAACCGACTGAAAAATACAAGTACTCATCCTAATAGAAATACCATTGATGACATCAAGAGAATGAGAAACAAGATGTAGGTAAAAGCCACAAACACTGAAGGTGCAGGAACAAGCAATACAAATGATGACACCCCATCCAATGGATCCGGTGACATCACTACATCCAACTAAAATGCACAAGTATGTATGGAACTGCATTATGACAAGTTATATTATGCAGTGGCTCCATTACACATAGTTCATATTGTAATATTAGCATGAATAAAGATGCAATATATTATTATTTGTCACACTATTGAAAAGCAACCATCGGTTATTGGGTAAAATTTGCATCAGTGAACACACACAGAAAAGTTAGCACTACTTACTAAAATGTATCGGTCATTACACAAATGCCAAATTGCTAAGTGTAAACTGATGGACATCAGTGAACCTTGAGGCAAGAAAAGTTGTCTTTGCGACTTTACCGACCATCATCGGTGAAGTCACCAAAGCTGCTAGCAACCCCAACACTTTGCACAGACACCGAAGATGTTATGAATGCCTCTACTGACAAACTCAATCTTTGTATATCAATGAGTTGCTAAGCATTAATGACAACTTAGGGCACAAAAAGTTATAAAAGCCCAACGGGTAAACTCATTTTTGCACCCGTAATTTTTGAGCAGACCAAAGCAGAACAGAGTGATTTCAAAGCAATTTGGAGTGTGAACCAGCAGGAATAAATTTAACACAAAGCATTCACATTCACATACAATCATAGAGAATCAGTAAGTAACCACATTCATCGACCACACTATTTGTAACGCCCCGCCAGGGAACCCAAGAGAGATTAACCTAGAACATGTCACTATGTGTGCTGAATATTTTTTTTTTAAATTAACATAAAGAAACATAGAATCCTGCGAAAGCAATTACCATTTATACACATGTCTTATACTCACATAGATTACACAGCTCAAGGGTCCCATGACGTTGAATTACTTAAAGCAAAACACAACTAACAATATAACAAAAGATTCTATCTAATTAAACATAACAAGTACAACTTACATAACCATAAATACAATCCTCATGGATAACCATGAAACCACCATAACTCACATCCACTGCATATGTCGCAGGGTATGTGGTAATCACACTAAACTACTTACTATTACAATTTCTAGATTAGGTATCACATGCGATACACCAATACAAGATTACAATAATGAAATTACATAATAAATGAGGAAGGAACATAAAGAGCTCATCTGCAAAGAACCATCAAGCACCTGATACAAGGACGTCGAATCTCAATGGATAAAGAATCATTACCACCCATCCGTGTGGAACCACAAAGGTCCACCCCACCATGCTGAGGAGATAACAATAGATCCCAATCGGATATCCAAAACCAACAAGACATAACCAGTAAGCAAGGGATCATGATAGCTCTCTAATCCGGTGTACTAATGATCATAAAAGTAAGACTCACTAATCCAGAGGCAACTGACAACGTAGGAAATCTAGCATGTGTAAAGGAAGGTGTCATCATGTAGGTCTACCCTTAAGTTCAGCCCAGATAATCACAATGGATTTTGGCACCCAAGTGACCATACACAGAGCTAATGTCCTCTCATACTGACAAGGCCCACTAACTATGTCAGATACCTCGCAGGGAAACTAACATCTTCTCCAAACCATCTTAGCCTATACTAGCACTCAAGCATGGGTGAGGACACATCTTATTAATTCATTTTAATCTCTCAGTATGTCTTTAGTTGTCACTTATTAAGAAACTCTACAATAAGCAGCCCAGTAGTCTCTTACAGACACAGAACTTAATGCAAGCCACCTCCTACTACACATCTAGGTAACCTACCCTAGGCTCAGAAATCCCAATAGATCTAGCATAGGTTACAACCCAAGTGTACCCCAAATCAATATCTCATACAATAGGAATGGTCACACATAGGTACACATACAGGTACATAATCGAAAGGGTCATCATGGTCAGTCTAGGGTAATAACATAGAGCACACACGTCACAAAGTAACATAAATAGATAAATTACACCCCCCAGCCTCTGTATACATCCTAGGTCGTCTAATGTCCCAAGTAACAACATATAGAAGCACAAGAGAACACATAAATGCATAGGAATCAAAACGTCTTAAAAGACTGAAAAATGAACCATAAGCATTTAATCATTTGTAGATACTGCGAATCATAGCTCCCATTGAGACAATCACTTAATCTGAAATAATCAAGATTACTTGCATGAGCTCCATTTAAATCTACCTCTAGTAATTAAATAATACATCAGATTAATCATTAATTATATCAATTAGTTGTCTAAAACTATAGTCTCCAATCACTTCAGGTTACCATCCCTATTGATTAACTTAAATTATAATAATTACGTATTTAATAAAAATTAATAATAATATGTTTATTAATTAGAAATCAATCTTAATAAATCTATTAATTAAAATTAATCTTCTCAATTAATAAAAATTAATAAATAATCATATTAACAACTAATTATATTATTAAAATAATCATATCATAAAATTAATATAATATGGTCGATCCATAATATGAGTTATTGTATGATCATATTTAAAATAATATTTAACATAAATTTAAATCAACAAAATAAATCTAATTTAATATACAAATCTTAATTTAACTAAATCTAAATTTACTAACAAATTTCAAATTAATTAACTTTTAATTAAAAATCGAAATTGATTAAACATAATAATAATAATAATAATAATAATAAAAATTTTAAAAAAATGAAAATCGCATTGGGGGGATCCCGTGGACCCCACGCCCCCTGCCTGCTCGGTCACTGCTAGCAGTACCGGTACCGCAGGCAGTCCGGCCTGCTACAACAGTGTTGTAACCGGCCGGCGGCGGTCCGGCCTTCCAATGGCAGCACCGGTACCGTCCGCTGACGGCCCGGTCTGTGAGTGGGGTTGGTGGGTGGAGCCCACTGCCCCCCTTGCATATAAATTTAATTTTTTTTTAAAAAAAATTGCCACAAAAGAAATATTAAAACAAACTGCACTGTTCTTTTTACTTTTTTTTTTTTTAAATTTAATGAATTTTGATTTCGTTTTAACTTTTTTTTTTAAAGAAGAGTATTTATTTAAAGTAATACCCTATTTTCGAAAATGGAAATAAATCAGAAAGAAGACTTTTTTTGTTTTATTCCATTTTTGTCTTCTGGTGTATTTTTTTTCCCTTTTATTTTTCACCAGACTGTATAAATCCAGAGACTACACATTTTTCAATTAAATTTTGTTTTCAAGGGATATATTCTCATTTTCAATTTATTTTTCTTTCTTCTATAGTTAGGACTATATAACAAATTGATTTATTGATTTATAAGAGATCTAGGACGAATCCATCTACAAAATTTTGACACCATGTCTGTATTATCGCATAGAATATATAATCACAAAAATAATAGATCCGGGTTTCTCATAAACTCTGAAATCGCTAAACATA
The DNA here is from genome assembly GCA_018584345.1 of Thuja plicata. NCBI lineage: Eukaryota > Viridiplantae > Streptophyta > Pinopsida > Cupressales > Cupressaceae > Thuja > Thuja plicata. Next base: position 3,426,232 of record MU225567.1, read on the forward strand.
AAGCATCCACAAATTAAATTTTCTTCTATAGTATAAACTATATGAGGAGTTTAATTTTTTTTATTTCTAGGGGATCTAGAGGGAATTTCTTCTCAAAATTTCAACAGCATAACCCTACAATGGTAAGATTATAGAAAATGACAGAAGTATAGATCTAGGGTTTCTAGAAACACCCAAAAATATAGAAAACATCTATAGGCCATTTAAAGAACAAATTCAAAGACATGCATTAAAGAAACACAGAAAACCTCAGATCTACGAATTTGAATCCATACAAGGCAAATGAAACCTACCTTTAATCCAATGCAAGAAACAGAAGAATGTAGCTTGGAGAATGAAAGTAGATCTGAAACCCTCAAGCTCAATTCAACCACAAATCTGGCACAATGTAGATCCGAACACACACACACACTAGCAATAGAAAATCCTGAAACCTTGAAGCAACCAAGATCCACAACAATCCACAATTCCTCAAAAACCCCAAATCACCAAGAGCTCTCCAATTCTCAAAAACCTGTTGTGCGAGAATGAATGACCAATTCCCCCTAAAAAGATCCAAATTCCCCAAAACATGCAAAGGTGAATGACAACTCTCAAGTCAAACAAAAGATTAAAGGTAGTCATACTAAAACTCATCCTACATTAGGATGATTAGACTTAGGTTAGGGTTTTGGATCTATATGTTACCTCCCCTCTTTACCATTGAGATGAATATTTATGGGCATGCTCACTCCTGCAAATTCAGGGAAGACGATGCCCTGTACCTGCAATCCTGTCACCAAAAGAACACACATGTACATACATAATATAATATCGCAATCAATGATAGGGATCGGTCAAACATGTGGATCTCGCTAAAGCAAGTAACTACGTCTCCGTCCTCTACCACAACAACACATCAACAAGTACATTCACATATAAGACAACCATACACATGCGAGTATGGGGTAAGTATATCATAAACTGAAATCGACATATAATGATCAACATAATAATATCATCACATCTATCTATGCATAAGGTAAAATCATAACATCATAAACAAGTATCATCATCAAATGAAACAATATCAGCTCACATGAGATGTGGCCTAAAAGAATTCAGCCAAACAACTGAATCCAATGCCTAATAGTACGACATCCTAAACTAGAAAGAAAAATATGAGTGGGTATTACACTATTTTATTTTTAAAAAGCCCTAAATTTCTGCAATGCGATGGCATCGACTTCTAGAGTTGAAAAGATTAAGGAAAATAGGATGAAAACGTTCAAGCTTGTCAGCACAGGCTCGTGTGCTGAACCCAAATTCAAGCTAAACCCAGAAATAGCATCACAACCTGATGATTTTGGAGCATTCTCCAGAATCCCACTTAGGGTTTTGCTGGTAGAGGACATAAGGTCCTATATACACTACAAGATCTCAGAAATAGGAGATCTAGACCTAGATAATGCCTACAGGGCACTATGTTATGATGTTCGAAAGCTCAAAGAAGAGCTTAAACATCTGGAAGTGAAAGGACTCATGAATGCACTATATTTTCCCAAAGTCTTCAAAACAGAATGGATAAATATTATTCTTAGCAGAATGCACAACGAGACTCTATGGCTTAATAAGCCAAAGACAATAACAAAGGATGTTATTCACGCAGTTACTGGTTATCCTACGACCAACAAACCACAAGCTCACAAGCACCCATCCCTTGTGGAAGTTGAAAAACTGACTGGTGCTAAATTAGACAAAAGAACACTCAAGGTCAACACCATTACCGATGTAGAGCTGAAGTTTGGAGGATGTTGTTAGAGTAATCATTAGTTTTCTTATTAATTAAATCATGTTGATTTAATTAGTTAAGTCATTACTCATTAGTGCTTAAGCTTTCTTTTAGGTGCATTAATAATTAATTCTTTTATTAATTATTAATGTGCAACCTAGATTTTTTTACCTTTTAGGGTTTCGTTCACCTTTTTAAGGTTGAACTTTGTAATTTTTGTTCATTAATTCATATTATAATTTTGCTCTTACATTTTGAGCAACTTATGAGTTCTTCTTTTTCCTCCTTCTGCTTCTCTCTTGTAACAAGTTATTTGCATGTAGGTATTCTTGGCATTCTGTGGATTTGTATTTCTCAAATCCTACATGGTATCAGAGCCACACTACTACTTCCTGGTCTAGTGTTTGTGAAGCAGTGTTTCGAGGGCAAAAACCATAGCTTTTCTGGGGTTTCTTCTTCAATCTAGAAGAGGCACTTTTTTCTGGAGCATATTGAGAAAAAACAGACACTACCATCGTGCTCAGAAGGCCTGGGAGAGTCATTTTTCATATAAATTTTCCATTTTTGGTCACAGTAGCCTCTGGGAAATTTTTTCTCTCTCTGACTCAAATTTCGAGGTGAAAAATTAAAAAAATCAAGTTTTAATTTATTTTTGCATTAAAAACTAGAGCATGCAGTGTTAAAAATCAACGTTGCTTTGTAAATGGGCGCCACCGTCAGTTAACCACTAGTGGTTAACCTCTAGCGGTTAACCTAACCACCAGGGTTTACTCTTAAACCTTCTTTGGGGCAGTTTTGAGCACTTTTGGTATTTTGGCCATATCTTGAGCATACGGTATCAGATTTTTGACTTCCTTATATCGTCAGAAATCTCTTTCTGAGAGCTATCTCATTATGCAGGTTTGGTTTTCTAATTTTGCATTTTTGATATCTATTTTTCCAGTCAAAGTCAGAACTTGTGTTTTTCAGCACTTAGTTTGTTTCATGTGAAGAGTTATCATGGGTTTTTCTTCTCACCCTTTTGTTGTTATTCTAGAACGGGGTAATTATGAGTCATGGAAAAAGGGTATACTTACACATTGTAGGTGGCTTAATATTTTTCCTTTTTTGTATGATCTCATACCTGAACCAACCACTTCAGAGGAAAAATTAGCATGGGATATTATTAGAGATCACATAGTAGGAATTATAGTGTCTAGTGTTGATCATGACACTGTGTTGGATATATCAAACATTGATTGTCCTCACCCACTTTGGACATGTCTTTGGGAGATACATGGAGACCCTAATCTATCTCCATTCCCAGAGGATCCTGCTTCAGATTGTCTCATACCCATTTCTTGGAGAGAGAATATGCCCTTTGATCATGATACTTTAGAGGAGCTTGAGTATTTAGACACCCTTACATGTTCTGATGGATCAGAGGCTTGTCTCATAGTTCCCATTCTTCAAACTGAGACTTCATCAGCATCTCCTATTTCTCCTAATTCTGTGCAGCAGTAAATCATACATCTTCCAAACATAGATACGTTGGACTCTTATGTTGCAAACATATCTTTCTTGTTTGTTGAGTCTTATACTGCAGATTTGGAGGATTATTTTGAGGACATTCATCTCCTCTACCTTGACAGTCAGGTTATCACTGTTTTCCCACCATTATCTATGCATTCTATGGTTGCATTTCAGGATTCTCCACATTAGTTTGGATTTGGCATCAGTTGTTTTAGTTCAGACAGAGAGATTCTTCAACATCCAATCATGGCACACATCCTGAGACAGATTGGTTCATCACTCTTCATAGGGTTTCTTCGACATCATCCTTTGGATTCATTTATTCCCAAGGGGATAAATATCATTTACCACTTTAGGATCTCCTTTTGGATTCTACATCAGGCATCTACCATTGTGACATGAGTTTCTTCATTCAGGGGGGACTTTGGTGTCTCATCCCTCTCTCACGGGGGGGCTGATTGTACTTATGTTCTTGAGAGAGTCTCTTGAGCCATTTCTTTTCTTCATTTTTCTATCTCTTTTTGGAGAGGGGTTTTTCCCACAGGTTTTTCTTCTTTGTCTCCAGTTTTAGAGATTTCCTTGTATTGGGTACCTGATCAGGCCTTGTTGCCGGGACCCATTTCCTGCTTTCACAGCTGTTCTAGGTTAGCTTACCCCCTGCGCTTAGCTTAAGGGGGGGTGTTAGAGTAATCATTATTTTGCTTATTAATTAAATCATGTTGATTTAATTAGTTAAGTCATTACTCTTTAGTGCTTAAGCTTTCTCTTAGGTGCATTAATAATTAATTTTGTTATTAATTATTAATGTGCAACCTAGCATTTTTTACCTTTTAGGGTTTTGTTCACCTTTTTAAGGTTGAACGTTGTAATTGTTGTTCATTAATTCAGATTATAATTTTGCTCTTACATTTTGAGCAACTTCTGAGTTCTTCTTTTTCCTCCTTCTGCTTCTCTCTTGTAACAGGTTATGTGCATGCAGGTATTCTTGGCATTCTGTGGATTTGTATTTCTCAAATCCTATAGATGTCTTGTTGGATATAAAATCTTCCAGGCAAGCAAAATGAATAGAATATCAAGTACTACTATGAGCACAACATACAAGATCATCAAACAAGGAAAGAAGATGGATCTTGCAAAGATCCTATTACATCAACTGGAGGAGAACATGTGCACTATAAGATCTTCAAGAACAAACACTTGTAAGTTTGGTTCCCTCATAATGTGCATATTCTTTTACTTTGAAGAATACTTTCCTTCAATAGGAAAAGCTATATGGGACACAAGCAGACCTATAACCATTCAGATAAGTGAATTCATAGAATCACTAGGAACAGATTTTGATAATGTAATGCATGAGTATTTCAAAACCATTAAGGAAATGTTGCAAACTAGAACACGGATTCCTGAAAATCTGATAGAGGAACACAAAGAAAATATATGTTTCATGGTAGATACTGATTTCAAGTAGTAGTACCTAGGAAGTCATGGCTTTCACAGTTAGAATATGAAATCAAAGTAGGACAAGTCAATGAGTGCATTGAGGCACTACTAAATGAGCCAGTGGACAATAAGCAACAAAGATTTGGCACCTATGAAGAGGCCAAACAAAAGATTAAACAAATCTTGTTATCAAGAAAGCTGTAAAATAGTCGAACTGAATGGTGAAGAAACCTCAAAAGAACCTGAATATATCTTCTGAAGATGAAGAGGAATAAGAGGGTAAGGAGGAAATCATTAAGGACCAGCTACCCATTGGTGATACAATAGAGGAAAATGAATCAGAGGAAGAACAGTCTGATTCACCACCTCCTTCTCCACCTAAGAAGTCAAGAACAAGGAGTCAGACAACAAAGGATGCAACTCCTTCTCCCATGATAAAAGGAAAGGTGTATAAAAGGAAACCTAACACATCAAAGGGAAAAAAACCAGTTAGGAAACCTACCAAAAGGAGGAAATTTATTCAGACAAATGAGGATATAAAGGACTTAGCTATTGATGAGCCTAACACTGCAATTGAACAAGCAAAGGTAACAACAAAGGTAACATCAACTCCTGAAAACATTAATGAAATATGTAAGTACATTTTAGAAGCCTCATCTATTGCACATCCTAAGATTAGGAAATGGTTGAAATGGGATTCTGTAGAACAAAATAAAATTGAACATGAAATTATAGCTAAAATGTGTAGACACTATTATGTCCCACTTAAATTCACTACACGTGATGTACCACAAGAACTATTGATTAGATTATCTTCTAGGTTCACACTTGCACTCCATGACGAGAAACATATAAGAGAAAGAATACTTGTTTCTCTTATGCCTCCTGAATCAAAAAGAGAAGAAATAAATGAAATCATGGAGAAATATGAGAAAAATATCTCACCCAAAATGGGAGCTTACAAATTTTTTGGAGAGAAGTTTATAGAGCTAGAACAAGAAGCTCATGATAAATGGAACAAGATACTCAATCCTACTGAAGAGAGAAGTTATGAGAAGGAAACTATCACTCAGAGAGATAACTCAACAGTTGAGTTAGACAGTGAAGAAGTTCAAATAACCGGCCAGAAATAGGTTGATATTGTAGATGAAGAATGGCTTGACAACAGTGAGGAAAATCAAGTACCAGCAAGTCCAATTCACATTAGTTTAGAGGATGAAGAAGTTACCAAAGAAGAGTTAACAATAAAAGGTAACTTAGATGATTATATAAATGATGAATCATGGTTAGAAAACATTGTCAATGACACTACAGGAAAAGACCCTGCAGTAAAAGTACAAAAAGATGAAGACATAAATACTGCAAAGGGCAATACCGATGGACAGGATTCAACTATTGACACTACAACAGTCAATACACCAACAAAAATGAATATATTAATAGATGCTATTGATATTAAATCAAGTCAGGATAAATCATCTAAGAAAGATGTTGATATACCCAAGGATATGGGTACTAATGAAAACAAAGATGCATCCAACACTCAAAAGGATACAGATACAAAAATGAAAGATGCAATCGACAATCAACAAGAAGTGTCAAATGAACAAAACAAAGAAGTAGATAACAAAACAAAGGATACATTGAGAAAGGTTGAAGAAAAAGATAAGAGTGAAGAAGTCAAACAAGATGAAGGCACAAAACAAAAAGAAAATATATCTGTTGATGCACCTAAGGCCAATGAGGAGACGTCTTCATAAAACCAGCCCGTTAACTCAGAATAGAAACAATAGGATGCTTCATCTTCTCGACCCTCACCTACCTAGTCAACCCAATCTCAACAATTACAAATGGTAGTACATCAATCTGCCACCCAGCCAAAGAAGAAGAAGAAGAAGAAGAAAGCATTGAAGAAAGACATCTTGGCTGTTACAATGGATGAAGTAATAGAAGTCCCAAATTGAGATATTACTACTCTAGATAGTGATAAAATTCAAGAGTTTAGAGTGATATGCCAAAGGAAAGACATTCAGAAGAAAATGATACATGAAAATAGGGAAACAATAGCACTTGACAAGGCAAGAGACATTCTCAAACAACTTGTTCCTGAGGTGAAACTTGAATAAAATGCTATAGTTAAGGAGAAAACTATTGTTCTTACTGACACCATCATAGACCAGAATATAGATGCAGAACAAGCTATGGAGGAACAAGCAAAGAAAAAGTATCAATACAAGTTAATTGATAAGATCAGCCAAGAAGTGGCAGTGAACAAGGTAAAGCTCTCTGAACTAACTACTAGATTAGAGCCATGATTGCTTAGGCAATTACATTAGTTCAAAAGATGTGCACGCTTGAAAAGTTTACAAAAGAAAATAGTGACAAGTTAGCAGAAATAGATTCTAATGTTACAATGAGTGCACAGAGCGTAACCTCAAATGCAACAGTATCAAGGCGCATCATGACAAGGTCATTGAGGCTAACAGGCTAAGGCAAGAAATATGGGATGTTGAAACACAATTAAGAGGTGAGATCACCGAACTATAGGCACACATCTTGCCTAATCTTACTATTCTAAAGAAGCATATTTCTGAAGCTAGAAACTTATTTGCAACCCAAGAGATGTCTGTAGTAGACAACATCTATGATATACACGTAAGGATATCACTTGAGCACATGGCTCTAGAAATGCTGAAGGATAAATGGGAAAAGATGATGGAGGAGATCAAGTCCTCACACTTCCACCTTTTTGACAAGATGTAAGTACCTTTGCCTTTATTATCAAAAAAGGATGAATAGAAAGGAATGTATATTGTATGTACAGAAGGAATAGATATGTAAAGAAAGTTATGCACAATATATCAAAAAAGTGCATAAGGAAATATATATATATATATATATATATATATATATACTTACACTTATCGGCATATACATAGGGGGGTTCATTCAAATGACTAAGGAAGAAGTATACAAAGGTGTACAAACTAATACATTCAGTATGTTGCACATATCATGTTTTTGATACTAATGTCAAAGGGGGAGATTAATGACATTAATTTTTCCATTAGTACACTTAGTGAAAAATATTGACAAAGATCATCGGTACAAGAAAAATCAGTGGACTGCAAGCATAACCAGTAGACAGCGAGCATACCCGACAGAACAAAAATTTATGAGAAAATTCTAAGTATGGAATTGACCGATGAACACTGACAAGTGTTAACACCAACGAAGTAAACAAGACATCACCGAAGGGTCAATGGCATAACACAAAGATCATCACCAATGACATAGTTTTGAGAACAAAATCGACGGAGTAGAAAAAGGCATACCCAACGAACAGTTCAAGAAAGGAACACCAATGGAAAAGAAAACTGACAGGCTGATAGAGAAGCCCAACCATTATAACTGACAGTCAGTTAGAGAACCCGTAAATAGTGGATTTGAGTTTTACACATCAGATAAAACATTGTAATTCTATTTTTAGAGCTTTAATTTGTTTTAAATCATTACTTGAGGGTCAAGCAAGCATAATGTAAATTTTTTAAAGCATCCTAACGGATCTAAAACATATCTAACTAAAGATCAAGGTCAAGTTGTAAACCTTAGATCTAGAGTTAACTCGCGAAAGCGTGAATCATGAATAGAGCTAAAATCTAGTATAAACAGATGTTTAATCAATTGTGAATTATGAATTCATTATTGTTGATAGCCACAAAGAGCATCTAAGGAGCAGAAGGCAGAATTCATGCAAAGTTTAGAAACATATCACACCAGTTATCAAGAACACACAGAGGCTACCGACGAGCATACAAAGGTATTATTCAATCATGAAAAGATGATTACTCATACATAGGAAGCTTTATTGGATCTGTTATCAGCAATTATAGATTGCACACATCATCAGATCAAAGACTTATGTAGTTGCATTCTAACAAGTGTATCACATCTAAAATCCTTTGTAGAAGGTGGACTTAACTGTTCTTTACAAATCTGTTGACACAGTGCACACTTAACAGTGTTGCTAAAGCTTCAAACGAAGTAGATCTTAATAAGTTTCAACTGTAATACTCCTAATAGTGTAGGTCACCAAAAGTGACCAATTGTAAGCCTTAACCAACCCCTTCTTATCTGCAGATAGTGAATTCTTGTAGGTAACAATCCCCACCATAGTTTTTACTTGCTAACTGGAGTTTTCTGTGATATCATATCTTGTGTCATGTGTTATCTATTTTCATGAATGTTTCTTGTATGGTTACATATTAAATAAATTATGTTATGATTGCATATACATAAAGAAATATGGATAGTTAGATAAGATAATTTACAAACTGATGACTAAGGGTTAATGGGCTAACCAAGAAAATTTTTAGAGGTACTGATTCACCCCTCCCCTCTTATTACATCATTCCAATATAATTCCAATATTACCTTCACAAATTATATCCTTGAATTGGTCTAGTAGTTCTCTTACCTCCTGTGGTATAGGTGCCTTCTCATGAGACTCCTCCTCCTTCGGCTTTATCAAGATTGCATAGCCAACTTCTTCTTCCTTCAGATATTTTAGGGATTCTTTTCCACTCAATAACATGGCACTGGATTCTACCTTCTCCATTGTTTCCTCCTCTAAGATGGATTGTATCTTGTAAGTGACCACATCTTTCTTAAAAGTATACTTTTTATCCTTCCCATTATGGACTACATCTCTATCATACTGCCATGGTCTGCCAAGAAACAAATGGAAGGCATCCATTCACAAAACATCACATAGTATCTTATCATGATACTTCCCAATAGAAAATTCCACCCACACTTGTTCATTGACTAAGATGTGCTGTCCCTTATTCAACCATGTGACTTTGTAAGGGCATTCATGTGGAATTTTTGTGAGCTTTAGTTTCTCTACTGCCTCTCCTGATATTACATTATCTATAGATCCCGAATCTATGATCACCTTACATAATTTTCCCATTATCTTGCACTTGAACCTGAAAATATCCCTTCTTTTCTTTTGTCCATCCTTAGTGGTTTCTTTAATTAGTATTCTCCTAAGCATCAAACTTTCACCTTTCTCTGAATCTAGACTGACCTCTGAATGCTTGGTGTTGTCCTCCTCATGGACATAGTTTATCCTCTTTTCTCCTTGTGAGGATGTTGGATTATCTAGACACCTGTATGTAGGGTGCCCCAACTATCCATAGTTGTAACATTTCATAGAAGAGAAATGAGATCCCCTTCCAAATCCTCCTGTCCTTCCTCTACTACTATTATAAGAACCCCTTCCTCTACTATTAAATCCACCTCTATAGCTTGAATCCTATCCTTGATATGCATATCTAGAGTCACCTTGACCCCTAATTTCATTGCCTCTACCACTTGAGCCTCCTCTATGGCCACCTCTATTATCTCTGCCCCTCCCTCTACTTTTGGAGCTAGAATCTTGTCTTTTGTTTATTTTTCTTCCACCTTCAAAGCCATTTGAAAACAACTATAAATGGAAGTCAGGGTGGAGAGACTAAGATCTTCTTGGATGTTCCACCTTAATCCATTAAGGTATCTTGCCAATTTAATGCTCTCTGTCTCTTGGATTCTTGATCTAAGGCAAATTTTTTGAAATTCTTCGGTATAGGCTACCACATCTAGGTCTTTTTGCCTAAGATTTTGCCTCTTATTATGCAGTTGGATTTCATAATCCTCTGGAAGATAATACTCCTTCAATTTTTCCATCATTGTCTTTCAATTTGTTATGGGCTTCTAGCCATCTTTCACCCTTTCTTCCTGCAAGAACTTCCACCATGTAAGTGCTTTCCCTCTTAGCCTTGCCTTGGCTATCTTCACCTTTTGGACTTCTATAATCCCATCACACTTGAAGTGATTCTCCATCCCTTCAAGCCATTCCATAGAAAACTTTGTATCCATCTTACCAAAGAACACTAGTATTCCTTCTAGAGCCTTCCCATTCAGTGCTTTGAGTGCTTTGAGGAATGGTTCCTCAGGTAGAAGAGGATCAGGCTCTGGTTCTAATTCCTCTTCCAATGGAGATTTACCTTTATCTAACCCTCCATGCACTTCTTCTCTCAGTTTGCTGGCTATCTTTGCAACCTCTACCATTTTGATCTTCATTTCCTCCATTTCTTCTTCAAGAAGCATATTCTTGATTTGTTGCTCTAAAAAATATTTTGCCAACTCTGTATTGGTCACCATCCTAGACTTACCTTTGGACTCACTCCAATCTGACATACACCAATTCAATCACCCAAGGCTTTCAATGGCTCTGATACCAATTTGATGAGGAGCTCCTTCTCCTAGAGCCTATGGCTCTCTCCATGACGTTCACTGGGTCTTCCTTAGGGTCTCTCTCTCTCTACCCTAGCTTAGAGGATTCTTTCCTATTCCTCTAACTCACTAGGAACTTCCCATCAACTTCAAACTCAACTCCTTACTCTCCTCTTAGCTTTCTTGCAAGTATGGCTTCACAAGCCTCCTTTCACCCCAATGGTTTCAACTTCCTAAGGTTGGGCTTTCCTACTCCCTTGAGGTCAAATTACACTCCTATGGATCCAAATTTCTAGACCCTTCAACCATTTTCCAATCGAGACCCACAAATCCAACTCTTTGGCCTTGTAGCCTTTTTAGGCCTATTAGCCCTCCAAAAAACTAAAAATGTGTTATTGCTTCCACAAAACCTTAACAACCCCCCAAAAAAATTGGATATTCTTTGTGGGGTTTTCCTCCCCTTGAATATTTACTAGGTCTCAATTCCTAATGGTGTCCGTACAGTAGTTTTCTACCAAACCCCTAAAAATAAGGGTTTTGGAGACATATAGACTGGTTTGGTAACTTGATCTTCTTTCTTTGATCAGTTGGACTCCTCTAAACTTTTCCCCCCACTAGAAGGTCTGCACCACATGCCTCCTCACTTCCCCAAACTTGATTGGCTCATACCAATCAAACTACAATCTCCATTCCACTATCTTGTTCAGTTACCCTAGCCAGAATGCTCACCACTCGCCTAGGGCCTGAATGTTCTCGAGCCTTCCCTGCACTCACACACTCCAAAATACATATCTACATAGTATATACAATTTCCTATTGGATTCTAAGTTCTCATGGAGTTTGAACCATGGGAACTCCAAAGAAACCCATTATTTACATAACTGGACCAGAACTGGCCAGTGAACTTGCAAAACACAAATAATTTGAGACAGCTTAACCAGAATGTACAAACTAAAAAAATAACACCACACAAAGCTTGGAAACTACATTTCAAACACTATCGAATCATTCATTCAGTCCATTCAATCCAATAAAGTGATGGATGATGGCTCTGTCACAAATTTACATTGTAAATTGGTTCTTTCTTGCAATCAGTCCGTATAATATGAGAACTAACTGACAAATTAGGGTTGGATTCACCTTATATACTCCTATCATATCTATCTAGACCATTTGGTTAGGATTTGGGCACCTTAATGGCCGATTCCTAAGATCTAAGAAATGTTGTCATGACAACTTTAAAAGTTGTCATGACAACTTTAAAAGTTGTCATGACAACTTTGACAACTTTTGTCAAAATTGCCATTTTCACAACTTGAGTGTCCAAATTGGTTCTAAAATTTACCAATTGACCTCAAATGGTTAGAAAAAAAATGATTAAAAATCTTCCCAATTTGGGACTTTGGTCAACTCTTTGACTTTTGAGTTGACTTCTAGGCCTTAGACTCCTAGAATCAACTAGACTCAAACAACACAACCCTAATCTTTTGAATCCTAAACCACACATCAAACACACACTAGGGACTTTATACTTAGTCCTTATTCATGGATGCTTGGCCAAACCAACCTACAAGCAAAAATTGATTAAGATCTTTCAACAGACCTTAAGGGTGCTCTTGCACCATTGATATACTTAGCTTGTATAATATAGATCCATTCTACAAATTTCTTTATTTGTAGAGCTAGAAAGAACATAATCTCTCTAATCATTGATATTTCAAACTCTCTTCTCATTTCATTGACAAATGCCTTAGATAAGGTGTTATTGCCTCCAAAAATAATATCATCAACAAAAATTTCAGCAATCAAAACTTTGTTGTCACTGTCACACTTCAAATAAACATTACTATTGTCACTTATGCTGTGAAATCTTATTTTTATTAGATAAGAGTGAAATATACAATACCATGCTCAGGGTGCTTTCTTCAAAACATAAAGATCTTTGTGTAATTTACATACCTTGTTCTTATTTGTGCTCTCAATGAATCCTTCACATTCAAAAATACACACTTGACATCCATTTGATAAACTTTGAATCCTCTGTAAGCCACATAAACTAGAAGTATTCTAACTCCTTCCAATCTAGCAACAGGTGCAAAAGTCTCTCCATAATCAATACCTTATTTTTGTGCATAACCTTTGCAAAGAATTCTTGCTTTGTTTCTGACAACTTCTCCTTTCAACTTGTTTCTGAAAATCCATTTAGTACCAATAATATTTTTATCCTTCGTTCTAGGTACTAAAGTCTATGCACTATTCTTTTCAATCTGATCAAACTCTTCTTTCATTGCTTTCATCCAATCTTCATTATCTAGTGCATCTTTAACTTTATTTGGCTCAAATGTAGATATCAAACATGTATTTTCTCTTACCTTGCTTCTTGTCATCACTCCAACATCTTTATTTCCAATAATATTTCTTGGGGAGTGGTGCCTTCTCACATATTTGACTAAAATAGGCTCGGTAGGTCTCGGGTCTTCATCCTCATCACTCACTTGTTGGGCTCTTTTTTCAGCTTTCTCCTCGGTACGTGCTCTCGATAAGGTGTTAGGAACATCAGGTTGTACATATACAAACTTCTCATAATCTTCATGTTCCTTTTTAATTTCTTCATCATTCTTTACTGCAAACTCAATGATTCTCACACTTGCACTTTTGACCATTTTGTTAGTAACTTTATTCAAACCCTTATTATAGGCTTTCCTCCTTGTAGAATATCCTAAGAATATCCCTTCATCCCCTTTAGAATCAAAATTTCCTTGTCTAGAATATTTCAATATATAACATCTACTTACAAAAAATTTAAAATAACTAACATTAGGCGTGTGTTCATACAAGATTTCATAAGGAGTTTTGATGGTACCTTTCTTCATTTGTACTCGGTTCAATGTGTAAACAGCAGTGCTGACTGCTTCTCTCCAAAAGTTTTGTGATATACCATTTTTCAATCATTAGTGTCCTTACACAATCAAAAATAGATCTATTTCTTCTCTTAGCAATACCATTATGTTGTGGTGTCCTCGGTGCTGACATCTGCCTCTTAATTCCATTTTCATTACAAAACAATTGTAAACTCACCTCCTCTGTCAGATCTCAGACATTTCATTTGTCTTCCTATTTCTTTCTCAACTTTAGCCATGTACCACTTAAACATTTGAAATTCATCATATTTTTCTTTTAAAAATATTACATACATCATTCTAGAATAATCATAATATATATATATATATATATATATATATATATATATATATATATATATATCTTTCTCCATAGTAACTTTGAGTCCTCATGGATCCGCATAAATTAGTATGCACTAAATCCAAAATTTCTTGTGTAACACAAGTCTTTCTTGAAATACTAGATTTAGTCATCTTACCAATTTGACATTCTTTGCACATAACATTTTCAAGTTTCTCTAATCTTGGTAGTCCTCTAACTCTATTCCTTTTACCCACTTTGATTAAGTTTTCAAAATTAACATGAAAAATCCTTTTGTGTCGTAACCAAACATCTTCAACTTTAGCAAATAAGAAAATCTTCATAGAAGCATTAAGATAAAATAAAATACCTTTAGATTGTTTTCCAGTAGCAATAAGACTCTTCTTATTAAAAACTTTCACCTTTCCATGTTGAAATTCCAATCGGTGACCTGTGTTATTTAGCTATGCAACACTCAATAGATTCTTTAAGCCTTCAAACCAACAAACATCATCACATCTTGTGTTATTCAATAGAATTATAAAACCTTTTCCTTTCCCAGGGTATGGAGCATCATTACCAAATCTAACAAATCATCCATCATGGTTCTCCAAGGAAATAAACTTAAGTGTGTCACTAGTCATGTGATGTGAAAAACCACTATCTATAATCCATGTTTCATTCTTACTTACTTGTGATATTAGGCTACTGGTTCTTCTTTATTTTATCCATCAGAATAATCTTTAATATCAACATACACAACTTCTTCACCGTCATTTTCATATGAATCATCATCACTTAGTCCTTCATTAGCAATATAACAAGATTTCTTACCTTTCTTTTAATAGTCTTTGAATCTATTGAATCTATTCTCTCTTTTGTCCTTATCTCTATTATCTTTCTTCTCCTCATTATCTTTCTCAGGGAAGTTAGATGCAATATGACCAATCTTATTATAATTAAAACATTTCAAGGGTAAATTACCTTGGTATTTTCTTTTTCTTCTTTGTATCCCTCTAGCCAACAAAGCCTCAAGTTCTCTCTTGTTCTCTTCATCTTCAGCATATAACTCTTGCAAACCACTTGCACAACTATAAAATTTATCACTAGCAGTTTTCACATATCCATCACTTGTTCTAGATTCCTTAGATCTTCCAATCTTCAAAGATGAATTAAATGTAGACCCAATCTTAGAAGTAGTAGGTAGACTATTATCAAAATCATTAATCTCAAATGCAACTATCTTACCAATAGTAGCATCAAGTGAAACATTCATCTGAGGAATAGATCTCAACTCTTGTATAATAGATACTCGAATAGCATAACTCGGTAGCAGGGTTCTCAAAAATTTTCTTGTTACATCTTCTTCTGTTATATTTCCACCATCTCCTTTGATAGAATTAACAATCTCCTTAAGTCTAGTGATGTATTGTTTGATGTTTTCTCCTTCTTTCATTCTCATTGAATCAAATTTACCTCTCAAACTTTCTAATTTTTCCTTCTAAACATGTTGATCTCCAAAATAGTTCAAAATAAGCTTATCCCACATTTGTTTCACAGTAGTACATCCATCAAGTTCATCATATTTTAGGTCAAAAAGTGTAGCAGTAATCTCAATCATGACTTGTGTGTGTCCTTTCTTCTATCTTTTTTCATCAAGTGTCAAAGGTGTAGTCGTAAATGAAACATACACATTATCTAGAAAATGAAGTCCATACTCTCCTATACCAGACACGTGCAGTCTCATTCTACTTTTCCATGTAGAGAAATGATCCATATTCAACTTTGGTGCTTCCCTCTTATACATCTTTAGATATTAACTCAAGTCCTTTTAAACTTAACACTTTAGAGTAACTTTCTCTGATACCAATTGTTGGTCCACTAAGACGGGGGTGAATTTGACAAAATCATACTTTAATACTTAAAACTTAGCTCACTGATTCACTTGGTAGAACTGAATACAGTAATGACCGACTCACCAGATAACTTAATAACTTAAACAACCATACATATCATAATTGCAAATCAATCATTCAAACTCAGTTAACACCATATTTAATGAGGAAACCTAATAAGGAAAAACCTATGTGGGAATTGTGACCCACAATAAAAATGTACCCTTCACAAGTACGCCCGGTTAAGAACTTATCTTGCTAAAGATTATAAATAGATTTTCTAGATGTGACCCTATTAGGGGATTTACCTTAGATCTATTAAGATCTTCACCCTATTAGGAGTGTCCTCGTTGAGGTCTTTAAACACTCTTTTGGAATTTCAGCTACTTATAGGATTTACAAATAGGACTCTTAAATCCACTCGATTAAGAGATTTTTCTCTGTTACAACTGCTAATAAGAAAGAGTATAGATTTGATCTGTAATTATAGAAACTAATTTTTCTTGGGTCAGATCATTTGTGTTCACATGAATACTAGCATCACATACTCCATTTTTCTTTTCTCTAGACTGTATATTATGCTCTTTCTGCTTCTCTGCTCGGTAACTCTGTTCTTCATCTTCTTCTGCTTCTCAATTCAACTTGCCAACATCACTTCTCTCATTAGTTCTCATCCTTTATATAGGCAAGATTTTGACTCTTAATCTCCTTAACTAGGTTTTCAATCTTTTGAGATCAGTCGTTCGATCATCTTCTTCATAAATCTCAGCTTGCTAATCCACTCACTTTTACCTCGTAACCTAAATTTTTTCCTGGAACTGAAACAATCAAGTTTAACCGCTTAATCTTCACCTTAGATCTTCTCATTGAATTTTGTCACTCATAGATCTTTTAACAAAATTTATTTATCCTTATCAACATCCATATCATCATATCTTTGTATTAAATTTGGTCTTATCATCATTCTCAATAAATATCCTATACTCGGTAAACTTGCTTTGCAACTCGGTAACTATCTTCGTTCACTACTCGGTGCCTAACTCATTCTCGGTGCTTGGTAACTGAAATTGAATAACACAACTCTATACTGACTGACTTTGTCTAGCTCGGTAGAGTAACTCTTTCTAGTCATAACTTAACACTTTCCAATCTCTGACTTAATCGATCAAATGTACTAACTTGATAACATCAAATATATAGTAGCGAACAACTATATCAATATTACTTCATCATTTTATGATCTGTATTTGTCGCCCATTTAGCTTATCCTTCTTATGATATGGTAACTTGAATATAAATTAGTAATCAATTTCTTGACATCAATGATAAAATAATAATTTATCTAACCATTTCTACAAATATGTATACCTATTATCACTCAGTCTTCATCATCTCCATCAGTTGAATAATAAACCCCACATTTTGGTGATTCCCACCTCCACAGATAGCAGTTAGGATATGTAAAATGTTTTGTGCTAATGAATCTCTAGAGTATGTCTAAAATTCTAATGAGCTGAAAAGAATAAGTAAATGCATATATCTAACCCTATGTGTGATAGAGTGAAAGCCTAGCATGTAAACCCAAAAAATATCTGATTGCATGTAAATGAAAACATGAAAGTATGAAGTATCAATGCATAAATCTTAAAATAATAAGGAAATCAAACCAAGCCCTAGAGAGCTAAAGTATTCCTAGCTATCATCCTCACAATTCATTTGAAACTCTATATTAATGTAGAAATTGACGTCTTGAATTGCTTGATTGAAAATGTAGATGCTTCATGTGGATGAAGTCTTCAATAGGAAACCCTTTCTTCAATGGATGTCATCAAACTAGGGCTTCCACCTTGCAATTTATTGTTTTATAATTGGGGTTTTCACCTATCTCTCACGATTCACCAAGGTCCTTGGGGACTAGGTTGCTTATGATGCATGTAAAGGATTCAAGGTATACCAAATGGATGTCAAGTTTGTATTCCTAAATGGAATACTTGAGGAAGAGGTATACATTGAACAACCATAAGGGTTTGTTAATCGAGACAAGGTGAACATGGTATGAAAGACTTCATTCCTATCTCATAAGTATTGGATTTGTAAGAACTAGTGAAAACAGTGATCTTTATTTGAAGGAAGATACTGATGCTAAAATTTTGATTGCTAAGATATTTGTTGATGACATCATATTTGGAGGAAATGATATGTTATGCAAATCATTTGCAAATGAAACGAGCAAAGAGTTTGAGATGTCTATGTTTGGAGAGATTAAGTTCTTTCTTGGTCTACAGATCATGCAACAAGATGAAGGTATTTTCATTACACAATCCTAATACATCAAGGAAGTGCTGAAAATATTCAAGATGGAAGATTCCAAACTAGTCGGAATACCGATGGCAATTGGATGTAAGCTGACAAAGGAGGAAAATTCATCAGAGGTAAATCAGACTTTGTATAGATCAATTATTGGTAAACTCATGTATGTTGTACATACTAGACTAGATATTGCACATGTAGTAGGAATAGTTGCAAGATTTTCTGCTAATCCCAAGGAATCACATATGACTGTTGTAAAAAAAATCCTAAGATATCTGAAGAATACTGAGGAATATGGCTTATGGTATAGAAGAGAAGGCAAATTTGAACTTAAGGTTTTTACCGATGCAGATTGGGCTGGAAATATTGATGACCAAAAGAGCACAACTGGAGGAGCATTCTTTATGGGTGAAAGACTTGTCACATGGATCAACAAGAAGCAAGGATGCATCTCTCAGTCTACTGCAGAAGCAAAGTATGTTGTTTCTACTACAAACTGCTCAAATATTGCATGGATCAAATAGTTACTGGAAGGTATGGATATGAAAATTCTTGAACTAGTAATTATCTATTGTGATAATACTAGTGCAATAAACATTTCCTAGAGTCCATTAATCACTAATACATTAGGGGTCAATTTGCGACAGTAGGCAAATGCAATGTGTTTTTGGCTTTTTTTTCAATTATAGACCGACGACGTCGCAATTGCGATGGCAGCGGGATATAAGAGAAAAAAAAGGAAAACGTTGCTCATTTGTTATAGCTACCAGACGCGGAAAGGGCAAGTTTGAGGGCAAGTTTGAGGGATAATGAGTGATTGATGAATCAGCCATTGCAGGGGCAGGCGCAGGAACAGAGAAAGAAGCACCCTGCTGTTTCATAATCTATTGACCCAGCAGCTGACCGAGGAACTAGTGAATGCGCCGGTGCAAAGGCATCCCCGCTATAAATTATATATCCAATAGCAGGGGAGCAAGCCACTAAGGCAAGTCTGTACTCGCGCACGGGAATTGGGGCAAAGAAGCATAGAAGAAGACCAGCCATCGGTTCGCAGGCCATCCCGCATCATCTAGTCCATCAATATCCATAACCTCAGTAGCAGTTCCCACCATACCAGGGCAACAATATAGCTAGAGCCATTGAAAGGAGACTCGTTGCCCTCTACTCTAGCCGCCTATTCGACGTATCGAATAACAAATGGAGGTGCAATAG
>MU225567.1:3452965-3468056 GCA_018584345.1 Thuja plicata
ACGGTGTCAATCCATTTGGAGAGATGAGATCTGTTTACTCGGTGTGGCCTATTTTTGTCATCAACAATAACATTCCTCCGTGGATGTCAATAAAGAGGGAGCACATTATGTTGGCAATGATTGTTCCCGTCGCAATTGCATTGGTATCCGTCGGAATTGCGACGCATTCCACAAGAATTATGGCCAGATGATGCCAGAATAAAGTGGCAGTATAGCGACAGATATCTATCGTAATTGCAATGGGTGATGACAGACGTCGTAATTTGTGACTAAAAATGAGCGACGTCTACTACTGTCGCACTGGCGACACATGGCTATCGTAATTACGAAACATAGCCGTCGCAAAATGATGCCAAATGTATTAGTGAATGTATGCTAAGACAAAGCATATTGCTATCAAATGTCATTATTTGAGAGAACAAGATCGAGAAACAGAGGTGATACTTGAGTATGTTCAATCAAAGGAATAATTAGCTGATATCTTCACCAAGCGATTGCCCAACGATGCATTCGAGTACTTGAGAAAAAGACTAGGGGTTAGACTCTTGTCTACTGGTCAGTAAAATGACTAGAAGGCTGAATCAGCCTAAATATTATCAGAATATCATTCATGTTGATGCAAGCAGAGAGATGGACTTCAAAGATACATCTATACACAACAAGGTATTTATCTACTCCAAGCACCAGAGTTGTATTGCTGATGGATTAAAAAATTCAAGGAGTATATTATGGATAGAAAGGATTGTTTGGCATCACTATCAAATATGTGTTTGGCATTGCTGTCAAAGGGAGAGATTATATTCGTTGTCACATCAGGGAGAGATTATATCCCTCAAGGAGAGATTATATCCATCACATTATCCAAAGGGAGAGATGTAACCAGAAAGGGAGAGTACGTACAAAGGGAGAGAATTGTTGTCGTTGCAAGAGACATCAAAAGAAAATAACAGTCAAAGGGAGAGACTTTGACACATAAAAAGAACACATCACATCAGAGAAAGAAAGATTCTACATCTATCCAGTAAAGGGATTGAAGACAGAGAGAAAGCTGCAGGAATCAAATCTAAGGTATATAAGCTTACCGAGGACCAAATATTTGTATTGGTTATAGTACATAAGATCAGTAGTTTGATGAACTTCAACTGTTATATTTCATATTGTATTAGTAGTAATATAGTGTGTTGTCATCGATGCCAAAGGGAGAGATTGATGAACTATAACTGATTGAATGTTTAAAGATGTTAAGTTGATGATCACCAAGTCATAGAAAGTTTATGCAAGACATTACATCAGTTAATGTATTGTATTTTCATTGATGTCAACTTGATATAATTTGTATGGTCATGGACATACTGCCAAAGACTTCAAAGAACCAATGAATCAAAGGCTATGCTATTAGTAATGCATCTAAGTCAAGTATTCAAAAAGTAACTGTATACACCGATGGTTAGAGTAAATCAATGAGAGAAAAGTCACAGTGTTACCCGACGAGCAAATGCACAGCATTACCGACGAGCAAAGTCATAGTGTTGCCCGATGAGCAAAGCACAACAGGGATAACTTTAAGAAACCCCCTCCTAGGAAAAAGTGTAAAATCTTGGCGAATCATACATTAATTTAGGGGAAATATTTTATTGATGATGGCAATTTTTTTTTCAAATTAGGAAAATAATATAAAGGCGTAGGCAATTTTTTCCCTCCCAAATGAAAATTTCATAAAATCCTAGCGAATTATAAATTAATGGGGGGAAAATATATAATATATGAGGTGAATTATTGTCTTGTGAAGGTAAAAAAAATATTTGTAATGGTGATTTTTATGTGTTGTTTTAAAATATATTTATTTTATTGGCTAATTTGTCGTTAATTATGGGAAAAATATATATTTTATTTGGTGATTTTCAAAAGATGGGACTCGTCAATGCGTCATGTGGGCCAACGCCAACTAATATTAAATGTATTATTTGAGACCATTTGATTATCCTAGATCAATGGCTGAGGTTTAATCTCGGCCCAATTTCATGAAGGAAACAAAGTTTTCTAAGAAGTCACCCGAATAATGACACATAACATAGTAATTAATGCAATGTCCATCGAATATCTCTTTTATTTGTTGCGAATATAACTGATCACACATTGGACACATAACCTAATTAGATATTGTTAAATGTATTATTTGAGACCATTTGATCATCATAGATCAATGGCTGAAATTAAATTTGGGCCAAATTTTGGAAGGAAACCGACTTCTGCAGGAAGTCACCGGAATGATGACATGTATCAAGCCTTAAAAAGTGCACCGTAACCATGATCGTTGATTACTACTAGTTATTTGTTGACGTGGACAGTGGATAGTGCAACTGCAACTTGTAACTCGTAACTCGAAAAGAAATAAATGCCTTGTCAGTGACATTCTTTAACTGCCATCTTTAACTATCAATAGTACACATACATTTATAAAAAAATTTATGGGAAAGATTTATATTTAGATATGAAAGATTAAGGACAGTCGATTTAAATATCTCATACGCATAATACGCATAATGCATTTATAGAAATTTTATTAAATACGATTAAAGAAAGCATAATTATTAATTATTAAGTATCTGTGATCACTATTATCAATCAAGGGGTCGGGGCTATTTATAGACAATCTGGTTTCTTTCTTTTTCATTTTGCTTTTGGTAGATTAAGAGTCAGAGCTGCTGGTGGTTGTGGTAGAAATTTTGCCTCTGGTTTTAAGGTTTAGGTTTGTAGGTCTTTAGGCTTTCGAGAATTAAAGATGGATACACCAATCCGTTTGAGATGCACATCCTCAGATGACCAGAGGTCCTTTTTGGGCAATGTCTCAGAAGAAATCCTCACTTATGTTTGTAGGGAGGTTGGTGGCGACGCTTTTATAAATTCTGTTGTATTGATGTTATTGGGTCGAGAGTTCCTTGAGAATGTCGACATATACCATGTCTACACGGACATTACATCCTAGTTTTTTGCGTCTCTCCTCGACATCGGAGGACAGAAGGTGGATATGCTGATGTTGTTGAGGAAGGTTTTTAAAGAGAAATTCCTAAAGGATGATGTCAATGTTGCTATTTTTGTAGAATTAGGGGTGGGGATCCCTTGGCCAAGAGATATACACAGGCTGTTGGTGTCGGGAAGTAATGTGGCCAGACAACCCTTTCTGTTGAACCTCAATGACGAGCAACTAACGCGACATAGGAAATGGGCACGGCTTGGGAGGGATTTTCTTCGGAAATGGTTTTACCTTGATGAATTTGACGAGTCAGATTATACATGGCTTGACAAATTCTCAGAGATTATCCTCTCTGGAAAATTCTACTTAGACGAAAGGGAAGATGAAGATCCCTGATTCCCTAGTTTACCCATTCCTATTACCCTAGTTTTTTGACAATGGACATGCAAAGTTTCACTTTTTTTTTATATCGATAAGAAGTTGCCTAGTAGGTTTTTGTTTTTACTATACGATGTAATTTTTTGAAAAAAAATAAAAATAAAATTTCCAAGTTTGTTTCAAATTTCTTTTTATGGGTACAAAAAATGATTCTTAGACTTCTCTGTGATTACAATATTTTAATTAGTTTCTTTACCTGTGTATTAGACATTTAAGTATATGCTTAAGCAATGGATTAGTATTTCCATTTTTTAAATCTGAAGACTGAGATTTTGAATTTTTAAAATGATTAAGTTTCTTTATCAGTCCAGAGCAAGTTTCTATTTTTAATTTGCCAATCTATCATATTGATGTATGATTATAAGATAGAAATAATTGAATTAAAATCTAAATCTGACTACACTGTAAAACTAAACATTTAATAACATTTATTAAATGTAATAACTAATAAGCTAAAGTTGTAATTTAAAATGATTAAGTGACACTCACACATGTCCTAGTCACATCAAATGACAAGCCAAAACTTAATGGGACCTGCGATAGTGTGACAGTGCCAGAGACTGTTGGATGAGCATAAATTAATGGTGTGCGGTGTATTTCGGGCTGAAAGGAAAAAAAAAAACCCCATTTCTATAAACCTATTCTGAAATAATGTAAATGAACTCAAATCACAGTCATAGAATAAGTATCACTTACCTTTGCCTCAAATTAAAATGCAGCAATGCAGTCGCAACTCACCAATACAGTATTGACTTTGAGTATACAGTTCCACTCAATAGTCTGAAACTTCTAAAACTTCACTATGATCAAATATAGAGATATCATAGAGATATCAGAATATTTTTATACTAATCTTTATTTGGAAAATTCAGAGGGAGGTATTAGGTATACAAATATTTAGGCAAGCCCACGTAATTATAACACGTCTATTGTTATTTCCAAGGTGATTATGGGTCGTCCAATACCTTCCCATGATTAATAAAGTTGGCTACATTACATCGGTTAGAGACACGCATCCGTAAAATGCTAGGTGAATATAGCCGTCGATTTAGAGTCACTTGGAAATTATAGGCGAATGTTGTAAATTTATGGGGACCAAAATTTATATTTCATTGGCGATAATGTGTAAGAAATGGAAAAATTAAATAAATCGATGGGTGATGGGCCCCGGATTTGGACCCAATATTAATAAATGTCAGGCAATAGGGTCAATCCAATATGTGAAAAATATTTGCCAATTTTGGGGTCGCCGACATGCGACATTTGCCAAATGGTGAATAATTGCCACTAAAGTTTTCGCTGAAGCACAGTGTAACCCGACGAACAGAATTACAATATTGCCCGACGGCCAGAGATCTCGAAGACAACTGAAGTCACACCGACGGAACAATCAATTATCACCGATGAATAATTGAAGTATTGACCGACAAAATAGAGAGTTCAGAAACAACAAAATGCTTAGCTATCAAGAGTTAAAAATAGACTTAACTAATACTTATCATTGTTTTAATCAACAAGATTAAGTCGGAGATAAGTAAAGGATTTAAAGATGCTTTGTCTAGTTGGCAAGAATATCTCTACAAGATAAAAATGGAGTTTTGCTTTAAATCTAATTGGTGAGAATTGTGGATCACGGCAAGATCAAGAAAGCCAAGAAATGGTGAAATCATGTCTATATAAGAGACAAGCTTATTCATTATGAATAAGGGGAGTGACAAGAGAATAGATGTTGAAGATTCTGAAGGAGAAGAAATTTTTTATTCAGACCTGACCAATCAAGCTAAGGAAAGAGCTAAATTCTATGGAAACTGTTGAACAATGATACAACATCAGTGAGAAGAATAGTGTGGAGCAAAGGTATTGAATTGATAACATTGATCAAAAAGGTAATGCACTTACAATAGATCTGAAAATATGTAATTCAAGTTGTATATGTGAACATATCAATTTATTGTTTCAGTTTAACCATTGAAGCATCAAGTCTCTTAACCAAGTAGGACTTAAAAGTCTTTTTTAATTGAGATACATCCCAAGGAGTATCGAAAATTTTGATCGTACAAAGTAGCATTGGATATGCCTGATACCTATTGACAAGCCAAGTGAGTGTTTGATCAAGGATGGTAGCATTAGATGCCATATACTAAGCGACAAACTATCTATTTAAATCCTCTAACAAGGTCACACCTAACAGTGTGTTTGTAACCTTTAACAGGGTTAACTCTCAACCGAGCTCACTTCAAAAGAGTGAAGATAACTAGAGGTATAAATTTGTGGTACTAAATTTGAAGGGTTGATTTAAGGATTAATTTTTGAGACCACTGATTCACTCCCCCACCCCCTCTCAGTTATTACTAACAAACTTATCACATTCTCAAATTAAAAAAATTATACTTCAATTTTTTCCATCTCTTTTTATTACTCTAGCAAATCCAAACTTGATAAATAATATTAGAAAAATGAACATTATCTATTTTTTCTTATATTTTTATTAAATATTTAATCTATATAGATGTCAACTAATTACATTTCACAAAAACTTCACTAAAAAATATTCAATAGACTAAAATCATTAAAAACAAGAGCTACAGGGCAGCGCAGTTACTGTCGAAGTACCAGCTCGTTGACAGACATTATGTGAACAATTTCTCAATAGTAAGGATTTGCAATTTAGGGTTTATTGAATAACTATTATTTCAAAGGACGTGTGATTATAATAAAGAGGCAAAACCAATGGTTTAATATTAGGAGTGGTATGCAATGAGAATACAATGACTAGATCAGTGTGGTATGCAATGAGAACACAATGACTAGATCAGTGATTCAAGTAGTGTCATTAAAAGGATAAGTTCATTGAACATTAGAAATGTGATCAATGAGATATTATAAAGAGCAATGATATTAAAAATGTAAAACAATACTAGATGGTATAGTGTCAAGAGGCAACGAGACAAAGTGTCATAATGTAGAGAACAGTGATTGAATGTTGTGGAAAAGAAAAGACATCGTGTAGAAATCACTAAATCCAATGCTAGCAATATCAGAATTCATGTAATTTGATAACAACTATATAATTTTGTCAGAGATTTGGAGTTCTACAACTATAAGTTAAATCTTGACAAACTTGAATTTTCAACTATAAGTTAAATCCTGACATCCTTATTATCTGCAACTATAAGTTAAATCCTGACAAACTTGAATTTTCATTGTTCGGGACAAAGCAGTTTAATCACCATTTAAGACAGGCCCCTTGGCAATAGTTCTCTACCATGGTAGATGGTAGGAACTAATAATATTGCTTAATTTTTACTATTTATAAACTAATTTATTGCTAATAAAAACTCATATTAAAGACATTAGATTGTAAAGATATTTAAATTTCAATAAAAAATATAAATAATTAATCTATGATAAATTCTTATCTCTAAGATGAACTCAAAACCTTATTCATGTGAAAAATAAAGAATTATTTCATTGCAAAATATAATAATTAAGTTACTTTCTTGAAATCAATGACAAATATAAATAAAAATTATATGATTTAAGTTTAATATTTTATATTATATTTTTATTATAATAAAAAAAATAATTATAAAAATTTAAATAATGAAAATCTCTTATACCAATGAATCTAATTAATTAATGTAAATGGAAGTCGTAAGAATCATGCCTTCTTAATTATATTTATATTCAAATTTAATATTAAAAACAATCAATTAGTATAATAATATTTGACCTATTAGTTTAAATAATATTCAAATTATTTTAAAATTTAATATTAAAATTTATGGTTTAAAAAATTCACAATTAAATTTACATTCATGATAAATTGTAAAATCTTAAATAATATAAATCTAGAAAAAAATCAATTTATCCAATATTTGAAATAAAAAACATTAATGACTATAATTTTAAAAACATATAAGATCATAATAAAATAAATATACAATCTATGTTTGCAAAAGCAAAGGTATTTACAACAACAAAAATCGGTTCACAGATTCCATTACCTATCACATTTAAGCCCTGGCAAGAGAACCTTTCTTGTATAACTGTATTCGTCACCTCTGGCCTACTTTTACTTGTATAATTGTAATCCTCATCTTTTCCCTATCTCTCCTACTCCATTTCTTGAACATGATGAGGAAAGATATGAACTCTGAAAATAAATTTGTGGAGATTGCTGTTCAGCTGCTCAAAAATACAAATATCTCCTTCCTTTATATTGTTATCACGTGTAAAACATTTCCACCCCCCACTAAAAGTTGGACACTTGTCCTTGATAATGCAGGTTACTTTCCATTCCTTATACTTTCCATTCAAAAGTAGTACTTCACTTCTCCGTCTTGGTAGTTGAATTAGATATTCGCATGTTTGTAGGAACACCTGCAATCCCAAACCATGACAAATACTAAGTTATTTAAAACACCCCTTTAGATTCACACAAATTCAGATGTATATTTTACACTATTAGAAATCTACAGAAAAATGGAGAAATAATAACAATTTAGTACATTGCATATTTCAGCTTGTTAAATACCTCTTTGTACACTCTCCACTCTGTTAAATATAAAAATATAAAAATATATATAACTAAAAACAGCAGAGAATTTGACTCACCAGCATGTGTGGTCTGTTTACGTTCCCTGACTTCATAATCATTTTATGAAATGATTTATCTGAGTTGAACAAAGCAGCAGAATCCATTGTCATGTGTTTTTGAAGGGAGGGAGAATTGCCAACGGTCTTGGATGAATGGCCTGCAACAAAATTAAATTTGTTGTTATAAAAATTACAATTCAAATCGCTATTCCATTAGTTCAAACAAGTTTTGGAACTTACAAATTTGACAATCTATATAGTTTGGAACAAAAAATTTGCTTACCCGGAAATGAGGATTTCCTTTTTGTTCTTTGAATTTCTCCCACAGCTTCAGACTCATTGTTATTTTCCTCATCAGAAACCAAATCAATCACAAATTTGTTGTTCATTGGTTCATTTAAACTATGCATTTTGTTAGGATGAAATCTCTCATTTGAAAAAATGTCTGGCTTTTCAAAATTATCAGGAATGAAATTTTTCTCACACCCAGATCTTCCATATATACGAACCTCTAAGTAAGAGCTTCCTACATAGTTAAACACAAGAAAATCTCCTATTTGTAGGCTGTGAGAATTGACAAATTCTTCCCAGCCATGTCGAATTTCAAGTGCATTGTCTGTACTGTGTGATAACTCCATTTCCCACTCGTGCCCAGTTGGACCTTGCAACACCACACGATTGTCTTTCTTATTCATGTGCCCTGAAACAAACGCAGGAGGAATGCGCTGCATGAAACACATAACACAGTTTATTTGATAGTTGTAAATAGAGTACATGAATACTGATATTGCTATCAGGATTCAAAGTCAAGTTTATTAATTCAACTGCGTAGTTTTTTGAGTAGTGGTTCATGAGAACTCATTTCTTATGAGAATAAATGAAATACTTAGCACACATTGCATTTAGGTGATTCACCTTTGTGACGAATGAGTGCAAAGTGTTTCATTCAATCTCATGAGAGATGAGTTATTCAAAAACTAAGCAGTTGAATCTTATAGCAATATCACAATTTGACTTGATGTGGAAAATCTCTCCTTATCAAATACATGAAGTCTTTTAAAATGAATAAGAGGATAAAAGAATAATCATAAAACTCACCAGTTTCTCTGCAAAATCTCCAAGCATAACTTTAAAGAAAGAGACAGACCCATTACAGCACTGTTTATCATGATATTTTCCATGAATTTTATAGCATTTTGTACTGCATTTCCTGCACGGTATAAAAAGTTCTCCTGCTTCATCTTCCATTACAAATGACAAACGCAGATGGTATGAAAAGATAACCCACAAGAATATATCTTAAATAATTAAGGCTAAAACGTAATGAAAAAAATGAGAAATTGAAAGATAACGCCGAAGAACAGATGGTATGAAAAGATAACCCACAAGAATATATCTTAAATAATTAAGGCTAAAACGTAATGAAGAAGATGAGAAATTGAAAGATAACGCCGAAGAACAGATGGTATAAAAAGATAATCACAAGAACAGAAAACCTCGACTTAACTATATGTAACCTAAAACAAGGAAAACGTCTAAGCAGCAAACTAAAAAGCATTAGTTTTTCTTGAATTCTCCTAATGTATCCTTCCAGCGTGTGAATGACTGATGCCTATCCACGAGAAGTTAAATAATTACACCTGTGTGGCGGCAAGCAAGCAAGCAAGCAAGCAATCATGTATTTTATCATGCGAGCTGTCTCATCAATCAGTATATCAAGAAATATATCTGAGATGTAATAATGAATGATTTGAAATTAAGAGAATTATAATTGTAATGGTAGAGAAATGTGTTCGAAAAGATGTTTTCGAAGCATACAGAACGACGGAGGAAAGTACGTTAGCAGGTTTGTTTCTCTATAGACAAGCGAGTCATGTGATGAGTTTAATCCACACATGGTGCAGTTAATTATGTTAAAGCTTTCGTTTGGAGTAAAGCCACTTGCTTCGACCCTTGGCTATGCAGCTCAAAATTTTGTACTTGAAGTGACCTTTTACATTTATTAGTTAAATTAAAAATTACATATTTTAATTTTATGATTTTTAATTTAATTAATAAATGTTAAAATGAGAGATCACATTGATGCATTTATCAAAACAATGTAAGATGTAATACATTCTAATTTTATTTTCACTTTGAAATATTATTATTTCAAGGTTTCTAACAAATTTGAGTAAAGTGGAAAGCATCAATAACTGTGTATATATTTTGCAATCAAATATATTGTAATTTGAGAGGGTAGAAACCAGGGACATATAAAATGTGATAAGGATAGATGTATATATACGAGGGAGATGACTTGAACACTCTAGCTTCATGGTTCTCTAAATCTCGTGTACATATTTCAAATCATCTCAAGTTTTATAGAAGCTTACTTGAAAGTCCCTTGTACCTTATAACTAATATTTTGTGGTCATATCATCAAAAATGATCACATCCACATTTGTTTTCTTGAAAGGTCCAAAAAGACCCCAAAAAACAACCAATAGTTGTACACTAAATTGTGTTTTATTGGTGCACACATGTGGCATCACATGTTTTGTAGTTTTTTTTACATCTAAGAAAGTCATTCAAATGTGGGTACTCATCATCAACACTAACAACTTTAAAGTCACAATTATATAGATGTTAAAATATTGGATGCTTAATCAACAAATGGTATAACAACTATGTAGAGGGGGGGAAGGGGGGCAGGGGGTGGGTCAATAATGTTTGCAAAAATATTTATCCTACATATTAAAATTTCTTGGAGGCTATTAACATAAATTTAAAAAGTTTAAAAATAATGAAAAGAACAAGAGAAATATAAGAGAAATCAAGCAAGGCCAACAAAATAATGTCGTATGGTCTCTACCTTACAGAAACTATTTGATCTAGTACTATTTGCATAGTCGTAACATTTTGTCTTTATGATTTTCTTGCCAACAAATTCAAAGATGTCAACTGTCCATGAGAAGTTATAATCAATTACTTTGATTTATCCATTATCTAGTAAACAATTCATTCACATAAAAATTTAATAGTTATGTTTATTCCTCAAAGAATTTAGGAGACATTTATTCAATTTTTTTCCTTTTATGAGATTTGAATTTCATCTAAATTAATATTATTTTATTAAAACTTCTACTTTATATTTGAAACTAATTTATTATAAGAATTCATAAAATAAAAATATTTATAATCAATAATTTTTATCAATTATGTGTGTATATAGAGTAATTCCAAAAGAATTAAATTAAAATATTATATATATATATAAGCTTAAGAAAAGAACTAAAACAAGAACAATTTCAAAAGAACATAATTCCATTGCAATATATGAGTGACAAACATTGAAGTTCAACATACATTGTAGTTTTTGATTAAATCAGCAAGGAAGGGCCCTAATCTCTTATAGAGAGAACAAAATAATAACTAAAGCACTAGAACCCCAATCTAGCAACAACAACTAGAAGAACCAAAAAGAAAGAGAAAACCCTGCAACTATTGTTGGCGTATTACATTAGCGTTAGGTGGATTTTTTCAGTTTTTAAAATTTCTATATGTTTCGGTTACTACAATTGGTAATTTATCTTTCTCCTGTAGAACCTATTTAAAACCATTTTGATTGACTTAATAAGACACATCGATTTACCATATCATCATTTTGCTCTCTTATTATTATATTATATGGTGTCAGAGCCACAACAATCTCTGCGCTTGTGGTATGTATATAGGAGAAGGAATAAAATGTTTGAGCGCTTGCTTACTGCATTCTAAGTGTTTCAGGTGTGAGGAGCCCACGAGATGTGGAGCACTGCGGCAGGGCCCTTATTGCATTGTGGCAGTATTTAAATGTCTTTGTTTGAATAATATGTGAAATGTTTGAGATGGCTTTTAAACATTGAGACGACTAGAGGTCCTATTGGAAGGAGAAAGTTAACAAGCTGAGTTGGTGACACATGCACTGTGAACATGGAAATACCACAGAAGATGTCATTGAAAGGGATGCAATGGTTGGTGATATGCATCATATAGACTTGCAGAGAATGTGTCATGAATATTGAAGAGGAAGACTTGATCTTCAATTTCGAGTCCTGTGTGTTTTCAATGTCCGTATATTTGCTGCTAATTATTTGTTGCAGACAATGAGTTATGATAGTTATATCTCTAAAGCATATTGTGGTTCCATGTTCCTCCAAACATTGGCACAACAATATTAGGCGATCTTGTTATTATTGTTACTATGGCCTAAGGTCGTGGAGTAGATGGAAGAAAGGAATGAGATATTCACATATTTGAATATCGGGAGAATGATAGATACGAGGTATGTTTTTAGAGATAAGAACTAATATATTTCGTTATAACGTGGTATTAAAAAATATTTTTGATGTAGCTTTAGTATTTTGAGTAAAAAGGATAATGTATAAAATAACTATTATTACTAAATTTGAAGGGTATCCATTTCATACATGGAAAATTAAAATACAATTGTTTTTGATTGAAAAAGATTTGTGGGACATTGTGAGTGGAATTATTAAAAAACTACAAGATATAGATGAAGCAACAAAGTAGATGGATAAAGATTCTAGGGCCCCAATATTAATTGGCCTTAGTCTATTAGATACATATTTGCATGTCACTGATCTATCGAAGACATTGAAAGAAATATGGAATAGGCTTAACATTTTTTTGGTTCACAAGCTTCTAATGCCAAAATATCCATAAAGCAAAAATTGTCCGGGTTGAAGATGGAAGAGGGAGATGATATTGTTCAACATATGAGCACATTTTGGTCTCTCCTTAATCAACTTGTAGGTGTAAACTCCAAATTTGATGATGATGATGCCAAGGCGATCTTACTAAGTAGTATGCCTTCAAGTTTTGATCTTTTTGCTTTTACATTGAACAAAATGAATCCTAGCTTAGAAACTACAATTTTCTCTCTAACTGATGAAGTAGAGAAAGTAAGGGTTATTTAATTGTTGAGGAAAGTTCTTTGGTTGCTAGGAAAACCTCTAACATTTCAACAAGAAAAGAATTCAAATATTATTATCGTTATAAAATTGGACATGTGCAAATGAATTGCATTTAGTGGGCCAAAGAGGTCATTAATGAAAATTTGAAGAATACAAATTTCACTGTTACTGAAGGTGAAACATACTTTTATGGTTTTGCGGTACATATAAATGACTCATTTGATGATGAAAACACATATCACAGTGCAAAAATTGATGTAATATTTGTGCTTTAGAGAATAGAAAAGATAAGATAGGAGGTTGGAGGCAAAAAAGACAGGAGAATAGAGATCATAACGAGCTAGCTTCTCACCTAGGGACAATCCATTGCACGGGAAGCGCCCTATTTGTGTCTTTGAAGTAAATAGGGGTCTTCGCATCATGTATGTCCCTTCAAGGAGCAAGGAGCAAGGGGGAGGGGGAGGGGGAGGAAGATATTTTTGGGTGAATTTATTGTATTCGCATTTGGTTTGTGATTTGTCGAGCACTTTAGGAGGCATTCATCATATTTAGAGGAGATGTGAACTTTCGGAGGAAAGGTTTTCTCATTTGCAGGCACATGGTTGGTGATTTTAGTAGTAGAAGAGGGATTGTTCCCATAGAACTTGAGGGGGTGTTAGACACACTCATAGGATATGTGGAATTTTGGAGGAAAGACGTCTCATGTACAACATTAAAGGAGGCACTAAACACACTCAAAGGTGGTGTGGAATTTTGGAGGAAATGTGTCTCATTGTGCATGGGGGTGGGAACACTTTTATATTCTCTCAGGTTGTGTAGAGAGTGGCTGGTTCTATAGTCAAGAGATCCACTTACATAGTTATTTTGGTGTTTCTTAGAGGTTTTGCACTGAAGAGATCCATGATTTCAGTCAATCAATGTTTCTTCGGTGAGTGAGGGGGATTGGTGAAGGTACTTCATCAAAGTCTACAGAAGGGTTGGGTTTGAAACCCTTGAAATGTTTCACTCTTGTTCAAATTAATATAATAAAGGGGGAATGTTGGCATATTTCATTAAAGTTAGGTGGTTTTTTTAGTTTTTAAAACTACACATGTTTTCATTGCTACTGCTGGTAGTTTAGCTTTCTCCTATAACACCTATTTAAATGCATTTTTATTGACTCAATAAGACAGGTCAATTTACTAGATCATATTTATTCTCTCCTATTCTAATAACTACATCTTTAGAAATTTAATAAAAATTACATAGTAGTAAGGCCCATTTCCTAGATAACCACTTATACTAATCAACTTACTAAACAAAATAGCAATCTTACTGTTACAAGAGTCATAGGAAATACAAAAATTAATAGAAGAGTTCATACTAGCCACATGGTCCATTAAGTTTTGTACAATCATGAAATAAACTAAAGTATAACTAAACTTCCTATAGAAAATAATATCAAGAGTAACAAAGAGGCTAATATCCGGGTGATACCACAATAGTGGGTTACACTTTTTTGCCTAAACGGACATTGAAGTCTACATTTTGAGAAAAAACGTTCACATTCGAATGCATATTGTCGTTAAAATATTTGAAATCGGAAGATGAAGTAAACTAGAGTCTTTTAGGATTTTCTGTCTAGATTCTAAATATATTTTTTTAATTTTTTTTTTAATTTATTTTAATGGGTTTTTTTTTCTCCCACTAAAACTGCTATGTTGCTGAAAACGTCATTTTCAAAAAGGTACAATGACTTCGTACAACATAACTTTTTTTCTAAAATAGATATCAATGCGCTTCTTTCAAATTTGGTTTTGTAACATCCATACGGAGGGCATGCAATTGGTTTGATGGCATTATCATGATTATTGCATATTTTATGAATGTTTGAAGTAGAGTAAACCGTAATTGTGACATATGTTGACTGCGTAGCTGATAACTTGTTGTGTATTTATCAAAAATCAATTATTATTTTTTGATAGAAAGAAGACTCAAAGCTGGAGGGCACTGTTATTTTTCAATTTTTTTTTCTCTTTTCTACTATTTTTCATTGAACGTCAAACCTAGAAGTTTATATTGGATAAAAAACCTACATCTGATGCACGTCAAAATACATAGACCTAATTAATTCAAAATTTGT
>MU225567.1:3468106-3492271 GCA_018584345.1 Thuja plicata
CTGATGCACGTCAAAATACATAGACCTAATTAATTCAAAATTTGTCAAATCTATATTCGTTAGAAAGCTTGTTCAGAGTACTTGTGTGATGCAAAAGGAGGTGTCCCTATTCTTCCATTTGAGCCCCGTGCTTGAGCCCCGAAGCCACAAAAACTATAGATTTCTGTTAGCCTTTGCAGATAGCCTCAATTTTGGGGGTTTCGATAGAAAGTACTTTCGATCGAAACTAATTAGTTTCAATCGAAAGTACTTTCTATTGAAAGTACTTTCTTAGTTTAACATGCTTATGGGTCAAAATCCCACTAAAATCTTTACTAGCTTAGTTTCGATCGAAACTAACTTAGTTTCGATCGAAACTAGGTTAGTTTCGATAGAAAGTAAGCAAAAAAGGTAGTTTTGATCGAAACTATTAATGTTCCGATCGAAACAATCAGGTACTTTCTATCGAAAGTACCCAACTAAATCCTCCCACCTCACAGATTCGTGAGGAATTGCTTCCTCCGAAAAAGTGTAACCCACTATTGTGGGATCACCCATCCTCAAAGAGCATCTCCTTCCAAAACATTATTCATTGATAATCAACTCATAATTTTTCAAGAGTCAACTTAGGTTCTCTGTCTATTCCTTATGGTCCAACTTTGGGTCCATCTCATCTACATCTTGAAGTTGTTCATTTTCATCGCATTTTTTGACATTCTTTCTCATCTTACTTTGGCCATATATTAGGTGCAAGAAATCCTTCCTCATTATGTGATCCATAATAATGCATGATGATCTAATAGAATTCCAAAATTGTACTTTAGTATTACCAAAGGAAATAACTTTTTCCTCCAACTCCTTCACTCTTCCTTATATGTCACTAGTATGGGTTTGAATCCCAATAATCTTCTTATGACTATCATTACAATTAGGGGAAGAGGGGTTCAATCCCTGAATATCTCCATCATTTTGAACAACACAAGAGCATATATTATCCAAGAGCTCATCATACTCATAAATGTCCACCATGTGATCAATAGGTCTTCCCTTATCCACCTCATCTGAACCATCCTTGTTTTCATCATAATCCTCATCCTCTGAACTATCAAAATAATCATCCCCTTCATGTTCAAATTGTTCCTCAGTCTTTGGGTCATTTTCCACCACAATTATTTTACCCTTTATTTCGTTATTAAGAAGGTGAGAACAACGCCTCTTGTTAGAGCTCATATCATGATGGGGCTCTTCATTTTTGCTTCTTCGTCAATACCTGCATCCTAGCCATCAAGCTCCACAACCAAAGTTTTAAAGTTTATCCCTTCTCAATTTTTTAACCTTAGAGGGGCTAGGTTTTCTTCTTGTAGCCTTGTTCTTTTTAGAAATAGCTTCAATAAATTAACTTCTAGGGTCTTTTCTGTCACGGTACCTTTGGCCACCTCAAATATTTTCTTGGGAGTAGGGTTAATGTTTTCAAGGATGGGTTTTCTCTTTATTAGTTCAATCCTAACAGAACTACAAGGGTTTTCATGCATTTTTCTAGGGTTACTCTCCAGGTAAGAGATAAACTGGCTTCTGAAAGGGATTGATAAATTTAAAATTGGTAGAGAGAAAACATAAGGCCTTTCTGAAGAGGGGAAAAGCCTCTTTAGCAATGTTTTTGTAGATGGAGGTAAATAGGAAAAAAGAGATGTCATGAATTCTCTCTCCATGCATAATGTGGTTCAATTTTGGGAAGTTGTAGATATGGACAACAATATATTTACCTTCCAAAGTAAAATCTTTCATGACATGATAACTTATAATAGCATAAGGGGAAGGTAAGAGAATGATCATACCCATTTTGCACAATAATAAACTTTTCTCTCCTCTTGAATAATTCCTTAATGTAGGGTTTATAATCACCAGAGCTCCTTTTTTTCCACTTTATCACATGAATACTTGAATTTAGTAGCTACCACTATTAGTTCTAGAGTAAACATGAATTCTATGCTCCCAATTGTAAAAATGCCCCCTTTTTAGGAATTGCACAATTTGGTAGAAAGAGACCTATTCTAACCACACATCACTAGGAAGTATGACATGAGCTCTACTTTAGTAAAGAGACCCTGAAGCTCATCATTCAACATGAGATCCTTAAAATCCTTGGGTTCCAGCCTCTTCAAAGCACCTTGCATCAGTTTAAATGTCTCTTAGTTAGATAAGGTATGACCTTTTTTTCTTTTAAATAGACCACAAAATAGTTTTTCGCTAAAAACATAGACTCCTTTATTCCATATAAATTTAACATAAAAATATAGAAAATTTTGTTTAGGGTTGATTATATGATGTTTCCATAAATATCACTCCTTGATATTATGAAATAATAATCCAGAAAAGGTACTTCAAATCACATCCAAGATAGTGGAATTGTAAGATGTTACACCAACCCTTTTCAAGGACTCGTACCAATAATGAACCTAAATGGTCTCAAGCCAAATAAATTCATCATAAGAATATAGTTCCTACTAATTTAAATGTGTCTTTTCACTTTATCAAAAACCAATTCCCTATAAATATATAAATATTTCCATTTATTTCTTTCATACCACTTGTTAATAAGGGGATCATTAATTTCTTTTTGCATGATTAAGCCTTTATCCAACCACATGTCAAATCTAGGATTAAGAAAAATTGAAGGGATATTATTTTCCTAAGTACTACTTTTCTCATCGAATCCATCTAAAATGAGGAAACACTTATTAGGCCCTTCCCTTTTTATATTATCCTAATTCTCTCTTTCGCACCTAATTTGAATTTTGAATCTTATAAGGAAAATAACTCCAACATCCTTAGACTTTTTAAAATTCACCAAGATCCCAATAGCTTTCTGTGGAATCCTCCACCCCTCCAATATAACCAAGAGAGGATATAAAGAAGGATATAATTGGAATACTTAAGAAACTTATTCCCCATAGCCAGGAAGAGTTCGGTGTCTCATGAATTGACAATTTCTTCCTCTCATTAACAAGGACCTTCTTTAGACTCTAAGGACATTAAAGGTAGGAAATATAGTTCCCTTCCTTAGAATTTAGCCCCACATTAGTCACATAATAAAAAAAAAATTCCTTTCACAAAGCGTGTGTTTAACTTTGAATTGGCGAAAGCTGATGAGCATATTCGTACACTCCTCCATTAGATTGACCATTTTGCAAGGGAAGCTTGCCTTCCCATTAATATTGTCCACTATAAATTTAGAGACCACTTTGATGAATTTTTTAAAAAAATTCAACTGTTTTAATAGTTTGATGCCTTGTTAAGAAGAAAAAGATTTGAAGCTCTATTGTTTGATTCCACTACCAAGTTCTTGTTGTATTCCTTAATAAGATACTCCCTCCAATATGTTATTACTCCCCTAGTTTGGGAGGCTTTCAAATTACCTTTAAATAAAACAAAAAAATTACATTTGACTTAGTCCAATTTTGGGGGTATCCATTTGGTCTCTTTTTTCTCAAAAGACTTAACTAATTGATGTTAAAAAGATTTTGGTTTACACCCAAATTTTTCTTAATCTTGGTATCTTGGAGGTTCAACACCACTTTCACCCTACCAAATACAACAACATCAACATTCTCCTAAATTTGTTTCTTTATAATCTAGAATAGGATAGAGTTATTTCTAATTGGTCTCTAAAAAATATGTTGTTATGTTCTTTCCACACATTCTAGACCAGAAAGGGAGGATTTTGAAGCCAAATGTTTTGAATAATAAGATGTTTAAAAGGAAATTCATTTCATTGATCAAAAAAGTTGCACATGGTTTGAGGGATAGTCCAAGAAACTTACATGTTAGCAAAAAACTGAGACCAAAAATCTACAATATAAGGGTTGTGAGGGAAAATATTGTCAATAATTTCACAATCAGCAATGCATAAATAACATCTATTAACTAGCAGGAATCCTTTTTTGTTCAGGTTGTCAATAGTGAGAATGCTACCATTGGCAGTCGCCCACCAAATGATGTTAATCTTGGAGATTAGATGGGGAATCTAAATTCATTTGTAATAACCCAATATATTGAGTACTTAATTATCGAATGAAAAACAAAATGGATTTCAAATTTTAAAATAAAAGTTAACAATTTTATTCACATATGTTAGCTTCTGAATGAGTAAAACGATTATGGAAAGTTAATAGAATAACTGTTTTCTATTTAGGGGTATCATTGCATGCAGGGTAGGGGGTCTGTCAGGGATTTTTTCTTTCTTTACAAAGAAAGCATGCTCAAATGTCAGAAAATAGTTAACAGGGGAGCACACAATTTATCTATGGTTCCATAAGCTATGAGTGGTTGAAGACACAGGGGGGCATTACGATGGCTGCAGGAAACTCTATCAAGATACACACTATATTTGTGTTTAGAAGCCAATGAAGTGGGGAAGGTGTTGTTGAATGGTGTACCTTCTGCTACTCTTGCTCTGCTTCCTGGGGATGCGATGATCTATTTTTACTAAATGAAACAGGCAATGAGGAGAAAGACACTCCAAATCTGGCAATAAGGGATGAATCATTGGAGATGATTGAGGTAATAAAGGATGTCATTGAAGCTGAGTGCCCTGAAGTTGTGGTGAATGATGCATGGGCATTAAAGAGAGATTTCATTCTGGAAGATGGGGAAAGAAAGACGGATAGTGAAAGGAAGAAAAAGGAAAACCAAGCTGCAGCTGGAGGGCAATTCCGCAACTTATACCAGGTTCCCTACCTACGTTTGTTTTGTTTCCTTCTCTTAAAGATATGCAATTCTTATAAATTGCAAGTTGTTGCTGTGTAGAATGCATGTCATAGGAGAATTAAATGTCTTATGGAGAATAGACAGTATGCCATTTAGATATGATCCAAATATTGTAGTGTCTTCTTTTTTTTTTCTTGCGAATTTTCTTTGAAGTACTTGTTATGCATGGACGAAGATAGCCAATGGTCAGGGTCATTATATTACTGGAGCTATATCCTTAGGCTTGCATGGCCACTAGACAGCCATAGCTTAATCTTCTTACCTTGTTCCGTAGCTAAGTCAGTTGGGTCTCATAGTAACCATGCAATGTTGTTCCTTCTTCAACCATACAGTTCTCTTAGGAATGAGTTGTCTTCTCATGTGATTCAAGTCTTTTTGTTTTGAAAATATTTTTATTAATTTGGCATCATGTTCTTAGTGAATGGTTTAAAAATCGTGTAGGTTGATAGGGTGAATCGATGCGTCTTAAACTGTGTATTGCTTAAAAATTTCTACCTTGAAACTGTACATTCTTCTTGTTTCCCTGCGAGAGACACTACTTCTCTTACATTGATTAGATGACACCTTTCTATGCTTCTTTTCATTTAAATTGTGTTGTTGGACTCCATTTATAGGGTGAATTTGGGTTTTGTTTTATTGTTACTTGGCATCTTGTAATCTCCGTCGATTTTGTTATGAGTGGAATGGGCTAGCTATGGCGTAGCTCCTAAATTTTGTTTTACAATTAATTTCTCCTCTCCTTTCTTTGTGTGAGACATTGCTTCATGCTCCTTGCATGGATGTGAACTCCTGGAAATGTGAGGATAGGCAGTTGGGAATGAATCCTTATCATCACCTCTTGAACCTGAGCTGTGTCTTTGTTCTCTTATCATGCCTTGAAACTGATAGGCAACATATTGTCTTGTGGTGTCTATCATGTGTATTTTGTGAAACATTCCAATTTGGTGTTAAATGGTTACGCCACATTTCATTTCTTTCATCGTTATTTGAGGTTGTGATTTTCCCAGCGTTGTCTATGGATTGGCTAACAACACTGTGTCAACACGAATTTTGGTGCATGCCATTTTCATTTCTTTGGCATTACCTTACATGTATATATATTTCTGGAATCATTCTTCTGCTTGAATGATTTGGTTAATGGATTAGATAATGGTGAGGAACCATGAAGAAAACTATATACTATCATTCTTTGGGAAACGTCAATACATCTTCATGAAAATTTATCAGTTGGTTTTGTCATGGCATTTGAGATTTTGTTGTGTTGTTACTTATGAGTTAGGTTTTGGGAACACCATTGGGATTGATATGTTTAGTATTATGTTTAAAAAAATTATGTGTAATTGGAAGATAAAAATCTGGGTGAATGTTATCTCCAAGACAAATGGTGGTACTTCTATTCTCGTGTATTTAAACAAACATGTGTGATTGATTTATTCCAGTCAAGAAATAAATGTTCCTATTTACAAAATGTTATGAGTCTTTGTTATTCCTTATGATATTTTTAAAGCGCATAGACTTTTACAAGTATTGTGAGTCGACAACCCCTATTCTAAATACTAAATGCATAGTTGAACTTCTTGAGTTATCTTTGATTT
Organism: Thuja plicata; assembly: GCA_018584345.1. Classification (NCBI taxonomy): domain Eukaryota; kingdom Viridiplantae; phylum Streptophyta; class Pinopsida; order Cupressales; family Cupressaceae; genus Thuja; species Thuja plicata. Next base: position 3,474,448 of record MU225567.1, read on the forward strand.
TCCTATATGAGTTGGAATTGAGAACTTGAGGTGTTCTGTATTGATGTTAGAAGGGTGATGATTTCTATTGTATAACTATTCTTGGACAACATGATAGCTTTTGTTAGGAATATGATAACTTCTGCATGACTATGAGCATTTTTGTGGATTTGCAATTGGATTCCATGAACTCTGTTTGATTATCCTATCTTAGTTATGAAAGGAATATTTCTATATAGGAAATGTTTTAGATTCCTTGATGTACTTATATGTGTAATTAAAAGACAAAGAGTATGATGCTTTATGAGTTTCAGTAATTCTCTATTGTAACACTAATTGCACAGTTATGATTTTGGAAACATCTCTCATTCTTTTATATGAGATGGAAATGAGAACTTGCAAATGTTTAGACTACTCAGAGAAGGATGTTGTTTACTAAGGCATTGGAATGATTTAATATCATTATATAAAGTTTGTAAGTTTATATGCACCAATTCCATTACTCCTCTCAGTTTTTCTTGTTTAGACTACCTCGAGCTGGGCTGGGTATCTTTCATGTCAGGAAAGATTCCAGGGAAGCATAACTGCTTCATGGGAGGGTGGAAATGCACTCCTACAATATTCTCGCCCTGATGTTTTGTGTGTAGCAGGTGTCTGGAGCTCCTGTCAGGAAGGTCATCTTGTATAGCATATTATGCATCTTTGTATTGACCATTGGTCTAATGTATTTATATTTCACTCTTATGGCAGTCAGTCGATGACTCTGGGAAATCTCAGTTTCTTTGTAAGTTAAGATCTTATGTTTATTGCACTTTGACAGATTGGTCAAAGTCACTCTTCTGCTTTTGTTAATTTGACATGATGGTCGAATTCTGTTATGTCTTTAATGTGATGTTTTGGGTATTTTTGACAGTGTGGTCGACACCTTTCCTTGTTGTAGACACATTATTCTATTAGACAAGTTGTTTAAATAATGTACCCTTTTCACTATAATTTTAAAAGGGAATTATTTGTTTGTCGATATGTGAGTTCGACGTTTGACTTAGTTGACTGACTCCCTTGTCTTGTGGATATTGCTGATGTGGCACCTTTGTTGAGGTCGCAGTCTTTACATATGGTATCAGAGCTCTGGGTTCCACTCTAGGGCCTTGAGTTCACTATGCTTAGTTGTGACCCTTAGTCACACAATTGTGTAAGTCAACTATTGCTCAGACTGTGTACATAAGTGATAGTCCTATGTGTTGATCATTGAGACACCTATTTATGGCTTCTCCTGACAAAAAGGAAAGGATGACTCTTGTGTTGAGTTATACAAGTGAAAACAATCACTTTGAGGACATTACCTCTTGTGTGTGTGAGGATTTCTTGGTTGTCCTTGCTTTCTCCCGAAACTATAAATATGGAAATATTTCTGAAGTGCTTGAAAATGGCATACTTTTGATTGGTGTAATTGTGTTTGTTCAAATTAGAACTATGGTGTGAGTAATGTACTTAAGGTTAAATGTCTATTTCTTTGCATGTGTGAAGCAAGAGAGGCAATAAATCTCCATGAATTATTTGTGCAGTTAATTAATGATTGACTTTTACTCCAAGGATATGAATATACATGCCAAAGATTGAGGCTGGGATGAATGAAAATTATATATGTATGTATGATATTGTGTAATGATACATTTTACATGTGTGATGCATGGGAAAGAAACTGAAATGACGAGATAGGTCATTTGAGAAAAATATTATGGAACTAGATCTTGATGAGATTCTTGGGAAAAGAACCTAACATGTCATGTATAAAAAAATATAATACTACAAAATTTTATAAAAGAAAAAAAGAGAGAATTATCAATGTTATGTTGCATAAACCAATGGCATGTGATGCTATATAGTGATGTGATCTTTGGGACGTATGTTTTTCAAGTGTTGGTCATGTTCATAAGTGCACCTTGGACGCAAGGTGTCGTGTAGCTTCTACTCCCTCCTTGTGGCTAGTGTTAGTCACCCTGTATATGTGGTTTGGTTTTCAAGTGGTTATGTTATTTCAGCCTTGATGAACTTGGAAGTGATGAAGGTCTAGTTTGAAATTTTTTATGTTTTCTTGTTACTATATAGCCACCAAATTTTGCGTATTTATCGAATATGGTTCTTGTTCACATTTTTCTATTGATTTTTCTCATCTTTGTGATTTTGAGTTGAAATTTGTGAAATTTGGATTTGAGATTTCTTATGATCTTGAGGTGGCTAAGATGTGTATTTTATGTTGCTAGTCTTGTGATCTGAAGTGATGTTCTCTATCATGTTCAATGTGGAACATTGATAGAATGTATAAGGGAGTAGATTGCAAAGAACATACCATTCTCATTCCTACCTTGCTTGAAATGTGTTTTTATCACATGTGAAAAGTTCAAAGTACATTACCATGAACATGGTTATGAATATTAGATATGCAATGCAAGAAATAATTAGCATTGATAAATATGCTTGATGTGATTTTTCAATACTATGAGGAGCAGTGCATGGATATTCTTGAGATGAAGGACAACACATGGGTAATGATGCAGGAGTAATTGTGTGAATTTATATTTGAGGTATTTGAACTTGTTGTATTATTTGATGCACTCGATGTTCGACAAGTAGGTCGGCATATCTTGATGAAAATAGACTAGAATTATTTTTTGTTAATACACTATTGGTGTTCTTGACAGAATGGTCAAAAACTCCTTCCTATGTATTATGTTTTACTTGGCTAGATGGCTCAAATTATGTGTTTGCCTATGATGAATGAGATTGTTCATGATGAAAGGCATGATCCTTTGTCTAGTTGACTTGTTGTGCGCTTTCCACGTATTTGTTTAATACATTATTGTATGAAAATAAATTATATGATATGCATGAGTTGCATTGGAAAGGTTACCTTCCAGTGAGGGGTGTTGAATGTGGACAAAACAGGGAAGGGTAGAAGTGATTTTTCCTTTTTCACTCTACCTACCAGTAGAAATCTGGTATTAAAATACTTTGGCCAAAGTTGTTTGCATATGTTTTCTTAAATATGCTGCCTATGTTTCATCTCCCTACCACATCCATGATTATGTTCTACATTAGGCATATGTGCTTCGTAGTGAGTTTTGTGGCTGCACTAGATACCCCCTGCCTTTTGTATTTTTATAGGGTGCAGGGTTGGGAATTTTGCGAGGAGGTAGAATCCCAAGGAAGTGTAAGGCTTTATGGTTGGGCAGAAAAATGCCTGAGCCACACTCCTGTCTCCAGATAGATGATGGAAAGTCGTCTGAGGGCTTATGAGATAGGGATCTATAGAGGGACATTTGTCTGAGGGCTTATGAGATAGGGATCTATAGAGGAACATTTGTCCGAGGGCTTATGAGACATGGATCTATAGAGGGACAGTTTGTCTGATGAAACTTATGTATCTTGTTTCATGATTGACCTTAATGGTCTTTATTTTGATGTATACTCTTTATGTATGACATACTTGATGCATTTTATTTTATGTAATGATGAATTAGCATGATTTATTGAAATACTTATGCCTGGATTAAGCACAGCTATATAGACAAAATTATGAATGCTTATTTATGTTAAGACATGTAACAGTTATTTAACCCACACTAACTTAGAGATGAAAACATATTTGGTATGATGTATTGAGTTAAAGTTTCTCTATTAAACACTATTGTGACGATATGGGAATGAGGGCCTAGGTCACATAAATGGAAACTGGACCCACTAAATCTTACAGGTGAATTGTGAGTATGCATGGCTGATTTTCTCACTTAGAGCGTACCACATGTTCTAGATGGTATGTATATGACTTATTTTAGTTATTTAAGATCAAGCTATGATCTGAATCTAAGTTGAGTTAAGAAATTATAATTTGTATATGATTATGTTGTCCCTTAATATTGAAATTTATAATATTTTCTCCTTTTGAGGTATTGACATTGTGAATGAGCTAAAAGTATTGTGAGTGTAAACATATGAGTATGACAGGAAATTAATATGAAGGATCCAATCATGTGGTCAATTCAATGAGATGCCAAGGTATGGTAAAGAAATCACAGGTATGTGTGTGCTTTGTTGTGATTTTAAGGTATTATGCAGGTTTATTTATAAAAGCATTGAGATAAGGGCATGTTAGAGTTTGATTTGATTATGATAATGGCATGTACTGATGCTTTGGTGTTGTTCCTATGAATATAATAGATGGAACGACACATCATAAGAAAGGGGAATGCTGTTGGAGAGAGGTAGCCTAACCTTGAAAAACTAGATGGTAGTAATGGAATCCACACACTCACTAGAATTTGTCTATGATGCTTGGTAACCAAGTTTTATTTGGTGCTTTCTTAAAATGTGTGCGTACACTATCTTTACAAAAATGATTTCATAAATATGTGTGTTACTTCTTTATGAAAATTTAATAAATTGAAATTTTGAATGCATGGAGATTTGAAAAGTAGAGCATAATTTCCACAACAAGTCAAAGTCATAATATTGCTATTAGGACAATAATTCTCAATGATTTTCACATTCTTACACTATCCTGAATGTTGTAAAAACAAAATAAGATATAGATTGCATTTACGAATTCTTTCTCATATGTTTGTATTATTTTTCATATGATATGATCCTATTGATGCATCGGGATGATGCATTGTCTAAGGGGAGAAGGATGTCATAACCCAATATATTGAGTACTTAATTATCGAATGGAAAACAAAATGGATTTCAAATTTTAAAATAAAAGTTAACAATTTTATTCACATATCTTAGCTTCCGAATGAGTAAAACGGTTATGGAAAGTTAATAGAATAACCGTTTTCTATTTAGGGCTATAATAGCATGCAGGGTAGGGGGTCTGTTGGGGATTTTTTTTTTCTTTACAAAGAAAGCATGCTCAAATGCCAGAAAATAGTTAACAGGGGAGCATGCAATTTATCTATGGCTCCATAAGCTATGAGTGGTTGAACACATAGGGGGCATTACGATGGCTGCAGGAAACTCTATCAAGATACACACTATATTTGTGTTCGAAAGTGGATGAAGTGGGGAAGGTTTTTTTGAATGGTGTACCTTCTACTACTCTTGCTCTGCTTCCTGGGGATGCGATGATCTATTTTTATTGAATGAAACAGGCAATGAGGAGAAAGACTCTCCAAATCTGGCAATAAGGGATGAATCATTGGAGATGATTGAGGTAATAAAGGATGTCGTTGAAGCTAAGTGCCCCAAAGTTGTGGTGAATGATGCATGGGCATTAAAGAGAGATGTCATCCTGGAAGATGGGGAAAGAAAGATGGATGGTGAAAGGAAGAAAAAGGAAAACCGATCTACAGCTGGGGGGCAATTCCGTAACTTATACCAGGTTCCCTACCTACGTTTGTTTTGTTTCCTTCTCTTAAAGATATGCAATTCTTATAAATTTCAAGTTGTTTCTGCGTAAAATGCATGTCATAGGAGAATTAAATGTCTTATGGAGAATAGACGGTATGCCATTTAGATATGATCCAAATATTGTAGTGTCTTTTTTTTTTTTCTTGCGAATTTTCTTTGAAGTACTTGTTATGCATGGATGAAGATAGCCAATGGTCAGGGTCATTATATTACTGGAGCTATATCCTTAGGCTTGCGTGGCCACTAGACATCCATAGCTTAATCTTCTTACCTTGTTCTGTAGCTAAGTCAGCTGGGTCTCATAGTAACCATGCAGTGTTGTTCCTTCTTCAGTCATACAGTTCTCTTAGGAATGAGTTGTCTTTTCATGTGATTCAAGTCTTTTATTTTGAGACTATTTTTATTAATTTTGCATCATGTGCTTAGTGAATGGTTTAAAAATCGTGTAGGTTGATAGGGTGAATTGATGCGTCTTAAACTGTGTATTTCTTAAAACTTTCTACCTTGAAACTGTACATTCTTCTTGTTTCCCTGCGCAAGACACTACTTCTCTTACATTGATTAGATGACACCTTTCTACGCTTATTTTCATTTAAACTGTGTTGTTGGACTCCATTTATCGGGTGAGTTTGGGTTTTTTTTTATTGTTACCTGGCATCTTGTAATCTCCGTTGATTTTGTTATGAGTGGAATGGGCTACCTATGGCATAGCTCCTGAATTTTGTTTTACAATTAATTTCTCCTCTCCTTTATTTGCGTGAGACGTTGCTTCATGCTCCTTGCATGGATGTGAACTCCCAGAAATGTGAGGATAGGCGGTTGGGAATGAATCCTTATCATCACCTCTCGAACCTGAGTTTTGTCTGTGTTCTCTTGCCGTGCCTCAAAACTGATAGGCAACATATTGTCTTGTGGTGTCTATCGTGTGTATTCTGTGAAACTTTCCAATTTGGTGTTAAATGGTTACGCCTCATTTCTTTTCTTTAATCATTATTTGAGGTTGTGATTTTCCCAGCGTTGTCTATGGATTGGCTAACAACACTGTGTCAACACAAATTTTGGTGCCTGCCATTTTCATTTCTTCAGCATTACCTTACATGTATATATATTTCTGGAATCATTCTTCTGCTTGAAAGATTTGGTTAATGGATTAGATAATGGTGAGGAACCATGAAGAAAACTATATACTATCATTCTTTGGGAAACGTCAATACATCTTCATGAAAATTTATCAGTTGGTTTTGTCATGGGGTTTGAGATTTTGTTGTGTTGTTACTTATGAGTTAGGTTCTGGGAACACCATTGGGATTGATATGTTTAGTATGATGTTTAAAAAAATTATGTGTAATTCGAAGATAAAAATCTGGGTGAATGTTATCTCTAGGACAAATGGTGGAACTTCTATTCTCGTGTATTTAAACAAACAACATGTGTGATTGATTTACTCTAGTCAAGAAATAAATGTTCCTATTTATGAAATGTTATGAGTCTTTGTTATTCCTTATGATATTTTTAAAGCACATAGACTTTTACAAGTATTGTGAGTCGACAACCCCTATTCTAAATACTAAATGCATAGTTGAACTTCTTGAGTTATCTTTGATTTTCCTATATGAGTTGGAATTGAGAACTTGAGGTGTTTTGTATTGATGTTAGAAGGGTGATGATTTCTATTATATAAATATTCTTGGGAAACATGATAGATTTTGTTAGGAATATGATAACTTCTGCATGACTATGAGCATTTTTGTGGATTTGCAATTGGATTCCATGAACTCTGTTTGATTATCCTATCTTAGTTATGAAAGGAATATTTCTATATAGGAAATATTTTGGATTCCTTGATGTACTTATATGTGTAATTCAAAGACAAAGAGTATGATGCTTTATGAGTTTTAGTAATTCTCTATTGTAACAGGAATTACATAGTTATGATTTTGGAACCATCTCTCATTCTTTTATATGAGATGGAAATGAGAACTTGCAAATGTTTAGACTACTCAGAGAAGGATGTTTTTTTCTAAGGCATTGGAATGCTTTAATATCATTATATAAAGTTTGTAAGTTCATATGCACCAATTCCATTACTCATCTCAGTTTTTCTTGTTTAGACTACCTCGAACTGGGATGGGTATCTTTCATGTCAGGAAATATTCTGGGAAAGCATAACTGCTTCGTGGTAGGGTGGAAACACACTCCTACAATATTCTCACCCTGATTTTTTGTGTGTAGCAGGTGTTTGAAGCTCCTGTCAGGAAGGTCATCTTGTATAGAATATTATGCATCTTTGTATTGACCATTGGTCTAATGTATTTATATTGCACTCTTATGGTAGTCAGTCGATGACTCTGGTAAATCTCAGTTTCTTTGTAAGTTAAGATCTTATGTTTATTGCACTTCGACAGATTGGTCAAAGTCACTCTTCTACTTTTGTTAATTCGACAAGATGGTCAAATTTAGTTATGTCTTTAATGTTTTATGACATGTGATGTTTTGGGTATTTTTGACAGTGTGGTCGACACCTTCCTTGTTGTAGACGCATTATTCTATTCGACAAGTTGTTTAAATCATGTACCCTTTTCACTATAATTTTAAATGGGAATTATTTGTTTGTCAATATGTGAGTTCAACATTTGACTTAGTTGACTGACTCCCTTGTCTTGTGGATATTGCTGATGTGGCACCTTTGTTGAGGTCGCAGTCTTTACATCATTTCCAAAACTGAATATTCAAACCAAAACTCTCCATAGACAAATAAGAAGACCTGATAGAGAAAGAACCCATAGAATTATATTTCCAAGTCCACATATCTTGTTTATGCTGAGAAAACAAGGAGCAATTTGGAAAAATATTTTTTTACATTTTTAATCCAATTCTCCATCTTTTTGTGAATATGAAGGGGAACCGCTCTAGTCCCTTTAAGTTGGTCACAAAAAAATTTCCAATTAGAAGAACTCTCCTACCCGGTGATATTTATATTTAAATAATCTTAATTTTTCTCCCTCAAAAAATCCTTAATATAGTTGAAGATGTTGACTTCCACTAATGAGTCATCATTTTTCTAGACACTATCCCAGAATCTAGAGTCTCTACCATTGCCAATAATTTTCCCGCCTCTTTTTTTAATGACATTTTTTTTTTGAGCACACTATTCCAAATGGGGGATCCTAAACGAATTCCTAGGTCATGGATACAGTTTCCAGGAGAGTTTTAAAAAGTAATTTAGCCCTTAAAATACTAATCCAATGTTTTTCATCTTTAATAATTTGCGATCCAATCTTAGCTAGGAGAGCTTTGTTAAAGGCTATGTTGATATCTAAAATTTCATTTAGACACACAACCTATGGGAATCTTAGTGCATGGGGGTCCTTATGCTATTTAATTGAGCAACCTCTAGGGTTTTAGAAGCTGTCTCTTCATTTTTATGAAAGGGGAGAGGGGAAATAAGTGCTAGTAATATATTCTAAGGTGATATGCCAAGCTTTTGGAACACTTCAAAATTAAAATGCACGGTCTATTTTGAAATATGGAATCTAAAGGAAAATTTACTACTACTACGCATTCAGGAACAATCATAGATATATGAAAATCCTGTCAATATAAAACACAGAATGAAACACAGAAAGATAACTACAGAACATAGAATCTTATACCATAATTTGTCCATCAAATATCAAAGATGGATGCACTAAAGTTAGAAAAATAAAACATAAACATATATGAACAATAAATCTTGAAAAGACCAAAGGGCTAGAAGCACGATTGATTGTATTAATATTAATTCAAATGTACAATATAGAGTTTGAGGCTTGAAAAAAGTACCTTTTCATATATCTATCAGAGTCCTCTATTCTGTTCAAAAAATCCATCCTACAATACAATGCTCAACCTTATATAAGCTAAGGCACCGCTTGATTATAATCCTAACAAGAGAGTAATTATAAAAATTGTCAGGCGTCCCCTTGAGTGAAGCCATGAAGTTGCAATTTTCTTCACTCACCCTAAGAAAATGACAGCTAGCCCTTGGTTTGTTAACAAGATCTAATTCTCCATTACTTCGCTCAAATACTAGCTTATCAGAATAAATCTGTGCCAATCTGCTCAGCTACCACCCTAGGTCCGATTTCCCATTATTTCACCTAGCTGCTTCATGAGAAAAATGTGTGAATTGAAAGAAAACAAACTTGTGGACATAAGACGTGTGGAAACCTTTTTCTTTAAATAGGAGATGATGCATGAAAGAAAGGTGTAAAATCTAGTCTCAAAAGAAAACTAAACTCCCTCAAACGTCCACGAGGTGACCACATGGATCACTACGTGATAAGGATATAACTTTAAGTAAAACATGGACCCATAAGAAAAAAATGAAAAGTGGCTAGCACTTTGATAAAACACATGGCACTTGAGTGGTGACTTCCATCGCAAATAAAAAGATGCTTGACTCAAAAATGCATCATGCGACCAAGTGGCAAGTGCACACAACCACTTATCTTTTGGTGAAGGAAAATGTTATATGCTTTAAAACGCATATCAAAAAGACAAGTGATAGGTGTGTGTAGCTCCTAAAGAAAAACCCACCAAGAAAGGAAATAAAGCTATAGAAAAATATTTTAACTCCACAACATAGTGAATTTTAATTCATAGTTCTGGAAAATTTCAGGGGAATCCTACCCGCGGGATTGAGAACCCTTCAAAATTTTCACTTCGTAGACTAGTACCTTAATTTTCAACCCCCAAGAGATTAAAAATAGAGGTCTATAAGGGGGTCCACTCGTTCTCCAAATGTAATACCAAGATCTTCAATAATTGGGTCTCCTAGTCTAACTCGATCAGCTCTTGGAAAGACGTAGAGCTGAGGTCCTTTAAATTGGTTTCCAACACAATTTGAAGCCAAATGAGTGGATGAAGAAATTTTTCAAATTGATCAGCCTCCGTATTTTTTTAGATCAACTAGAGATTTGTCTAGCTGAAGTGTTGATCAATTGAGGTGACCGATTTGTAAGGCTGCAACATGGAATCATCTACATTAATGGGGGATGGTAAACTATAATTTTCAAGCTTTTGAAAGCATCACTTTACAACTACAATCAAAAACTCTAGATTAGACAATGCAGTGTGAGTCTGGAGAGTGGTCTTATTGCAGTTAATTATTACAATTATATATCCTACTACCTCATTGTGGTCTATGAACCCACCTCCGGTGATAGTATGATCTGACCTAGCATATAGCCAACTTGAAAGCTGCTACATACTTGAAATTTTGGGCTCAAAAAAACTTGAAAATTGGGCGATGATGGTTTTAACGTCAACGCATAAATAATGAGCCTCCTTTAAGAATCTGAAGGTAGGTTTGAAATATTAAACAAATTGTTTAACCTTATCTCATTCGGAAAAAATAATGTTCTCAAAAATTGGAAAAATATCCATAGGAGGCGAAGGCGGTGCCTAATAATTATCATATAGAAGCTTATTTTCTGCGTCCTTTAGGGTTATCTTTTCTACCAGCTCATCTTATAGCTATTTCCCCTTGCTCAATTTCTATTCAAGAGTGCCTATCTCTACACTTTTATCTTGTGTCTTCTTGTTTCTCAGTATTAAGTCTTCCTTTTCCTTGGTTAGAGCTTCTTCTAGCTTATGCTTTTGTTCCTCTTCCTTAGATAGTTTATCATTCAAGCTTTAAAGCTCTCTTTTTTTTGTGCTTGTTTCTTAGGTTAGGTGACCCTAGTCAATGCTTATCTCTTTCACAAAGTGTTCATTATCTATTGACAAAACCTTCAATTGAGCCTTAAGTGGTGTGGTGTCAAAGATGCTTGCATGCAATAGGAAGAGCTCCTTTTATTTCACCTACAATTTATTGAAGTGATCTTCTTTTTCTTCTTGTTCCTTCTACAAATGTGTCTCCATATCTCACACCCACAATGGTATTCTATCCTTTGATGCTTTCAATTATTCCAAGGATGACTGAAGTCATGCAATTTTGGCTTCTAGGGACTTTTCCTTTACCGAGAGGCGATCATTTGTTTCTTTTATCCTCTCTATTTTGGTGAAAGTTTTATCAAGCCTTTACAATTTCTTCATATAAATAGAGGAAACAATCCTATGTACCTCTTTTTTCCACCACAACTCTATCCTCATGCTATGAGGGTTCCAAATTTACCCCTATAGCTTGAACTGCATAATCATCTGGTCCCTTTCGACTCGTTGGCTCTATTAACTTTGGGATAAGGGATGCAAACATCAGATGTTGGTGCTCCTCATTGTTAAATTTATGTACACTCGACTCAGGTGGGTTTTGAGAATCCATCAACTTTCTCTTCTATGTCCTCTGAGATTAGGAAAGCTTAGCAAAACTTTATTGTTGCTGCAAATCTACATATGAGGGAATAAATTGCCTTGCAAATGGTACTCTAGGTAGAAGGGCGTATGGGATCTGGACCAATGCTTAGTTCTATAGCGGCATGGACATGGTAGATGGTAAAAATGTGGGAATTCCCTATGGGGCATGGATTGGAGGCATGGATTAGAGGTTTGATTTCATAGGTTGGGCTTGATGATGCTAATGGCAGGATTGTATCAAAAGTTAATACTGTAGTGGTCGTGAGTGTAGAAAAAGGATTTTTGCTAGAGGCGAAAGAAGTTATAGGTGAAATTTTTGTTGATGTGGATGAGGCTAATGTGTCCATTCTCATGGGTGTGCTCTTTAAAATTAATGGGATTTGGGGCACATATAGTGCAATAGTGGAAGATATTGTGGCCATGGTTGGTGAAAAAATAGTAGAAGTAGCAATAGGAATAGAAAAAACTAGAGAAATGAGAGATTGAGTTGAAAGAAAAGGGAAAGAAAAACATACCCGGATCAAAAATGTGGTTGGCACTGTAATAGTAGGATTTATTATTTGAACACCTCCTGAGATGATGGCAGTTTTTTGTCTCTTTAGTGGCGGGGCCTACTGAGAAGAAAAAGTATCATCAGGTCTCTTCCTTCCCACCTGTGTCTAAGGCTTCTTTGCAATTTATTCAGAAGCTAAAACTCCCAAAGATGGAGGATCATGTGGACACACTTCTTGCATAGAAAAAATTTCCACCTCATCAGTTCTGCCTTCTAGGGTTCATACTCCTCTTTAATTGAATCTTTTCCATTGAAATTTTTACATATTTCCTTAAATCTTTCATTAGTGGGATAATTCTCAATACTTGTGCACAACTACACAATATCCTTCCTGAAGATCTAGAAGATTGATCTCTTTTTATCAGACCAAGTGTCTTCTTTGATTTTCATCATAAGGTTGGTTGTTATTTTCTTTTAAGGTTCCGTGATACCAACCACCTTATATTTTTTTTCCATGGGGCATGCTCAACTCTAGGAACCTGGACAAGATCAGTGTATAGAATTGGATCTTCCACTGTAGGGCTCATGTGCCTATCCTAGTACCTAGATGTATGTGTTTAACAAGTTTTTTCCTCTTTGAGAGGCATCCATCAGGGTCAAAAATCCACTTATCACTGATAAGTATGAGCCCAATATAGAGAAGCTTGGATGTAATCACTCCTTCTACATCTATCTTCCTTTCCATTGTGAAGGGCCCTAGGGTTTTCTTGTTAGGAATGATAGAAGTACCATGCATTCCCAGTCCTATGGGACACTCTATAATAACCATCTGCCTCAAAATTTCCATATCCAAGGTGCCATCTGATACACAGAAAGATAGGAAGAAAGGATCCTCTATGAAGCCATGAACTCAAACCGAAGAAAAATCTACACTTGAGAACCACTCACAGTGGAGGCTACCAGCAGTCATCCAGCCAAGCTACTCTGCATTAAACCATTGAATGGTTTCTAGTCCCAAAAGATCTGGAATTGTAGGAACTAAGAAAGAGTGGTAAATAGTATATAAATTGTATGTGGGCAACAAAACTGGAGTCTGCACTGTTACTGGTAGCCTCTCCCCTTTTTGGTTATGAGTTTCTAGGTTTAGGAACTGGCCAAAGAAGTCAACATTCTAGTATAAAAAATCTCCCAAATCTTCTTTGTCAAATTTTTCTGAAGTCATTATAAGAACAGGGATACATAACATTTCCCTAATATCATCTACACCAATTAATACTTTCAAATTATTTCACTTAATGATTTCGATACTTGCATCAAAGAACTTCACACACATGTGGACAAATTCTCAAAAACGTGGAACCCTCAACACCAAATATTGTGGAAGGCCACTATTCCATATTTTGCATGTAGGAGAAAATATCTCCAGCTTTTTCTTACTAGAAATCCTTCATGCACATGCAGCTTCCCTAAGAGCTTTGGGTTTCTCACATAATTTGGGGTCAAAGACATCTTCATAGATATCAACCAAGGCTGTATTATTCTTGGTCATCCCCTTATCCTTGGATTTGGTTATTGAATACAATGGCTTTGTAAGAATCATGTGTGAAGCGAAATAAAATTCTCCAAAAATGTCAACAAACTCTACAGACTTTTGGATCCCTGGTGCTGCGCTCAATTCGCCCATCTCTATAGCCATGATTACTTCCACTCGGATTCTCTTTTCTTTACACTTTTTGAGATTTTTTGGGCTTTCTGAGATCTCTTAGGCAAGGGAAAAAATATTATGCGTGTAACTTCAACAACAAGCTATTCTCATAATATACATTAATTATAAAGCTTCATTACTTGAAGATGTGTTGAGGGTCTTTTTTGCATTGCACTATAAGGTGGTTAATGTTGTTTACATCACTCGTGTGAATTAATGCCTTAAAGGCACACACAACTACCAACTTGCTTTCTAGAGAATCACATCTTCCTTTTTCACCACCTTTATCTTAAATCAAATTTTCTTCAAAATTCAGACACCAACCTGGAATGATGTCACTAAATCTTGGAAAAAAACCATAAAAATGCCATGCCAAGAGAGACTACACAACTAGACACATGGCTTTTTGAGAGATAGCGGAGAATAGATCATGATACCTCGTATCATTAATTTTTTTGTCCAAACTTTCTCTTAAAAATACCCTTCTCTTACTTTTGAAAGTGACAAGGACTTCGAGAGAAAAAATTCTTCGCAAAAAATAAACTGCTAGCTTCCAACCCTATTTTCCATATACTGAAAACTAGCACACCATATTTACAAAATTTACATAACTTACAACTGAGCTTAATTGAAATTCTTAAGGTGGATCCTATTGACCAGAATCCCAAGGAGATCACCATTTATGTTCTCGAGTTTGAAGGAATTATGCTCCTTGCATCCGGTAATGAGGAAGGGACTTTCCCAAATACTGTCAAACTTTGTAGGTTGACTAGGCTTTTCTCTACATTCCTTATATACTTAAGCACAAGATCTCCCTACTTGAAACTGGGATTAGAGCTTTTCTTGTTGAACCATTTTTTCACAACTCCTTTCCTCGTACTCATAGCATCGTAAGTTTTTTCTCTCTTCTCTTGTAATTCTAATAAATCCGCAAGCCTGACTTCCATAGGGGAATTTTGTTTGATCTTAACTACTTTGAGAAACTATAGTGCTAGAAGTTCTATCGAGATATAAAAGAAAACATCTTTGTTAGGAATTTAACAATCCACCAACACAACAAAGAGGGGGGGGGGGTGAATCAGTTGTGAGAAAAATTATTACACATTAAACTTTATAAACCAAAAAATTAATCCAAATGATAACATAGTAAATGCCAAAACAATAACAGGGTGTGTGCACCAAGTTGTGGACCAAAAAGGGGGTATAAGTGGACACATTTTTTCTAAAATTGAATAAAGCTAAACTTGGAACATGCGTTTGAGGGTTATGCACTCAAAATAAGAAGATGTGTAAAAAATAAAAATTGTAGTACTCTGAATCTAGTTTATAAAACACTAATTGTTTTTAAAAATTGATAATATTAAGACGGTCAAACCTCACGCGCACGAAAATATGTTCCTGATTTTTTTGGAAAAACATAACATAGTTGTTTCTGTGCGCGATACAAAAGATATAGTTATATTGAGTATTTTTTAAATTCCTTTGGTAGGATGATAGGTAAGAGTGAGATCTAGAATGTGTTTATTGTTTTGTAATTTTCTGATGAGTGTTTTTTTTTCTATGATTTTTTGAACTGATCGCATCCTGAAAATTTGGTACCTACTCGTGCACTGGGCATAACTTGCATCAAAATAATCAAAATTGAATTTTTTTTAAAAAAAAGTGTATAGAATCAATTGTAGAACAATAATATGTAATTTATTTGTAATTTGATTAAGTATATCAAAAGTTATTGAAAAAATGGTAGACATATGTCTGTGAGGACAATCAAGACACTGGTAAAGAAAATTAAAGTTTACTATGCTAATGTTGTCCAAAAATAGAAAAATTTATATGGTTAGAAAGATAAGAAGATGTATGAGATTATGGTGAAAATTATAAACCTACCTAGTTGACAAATTGTAAACCTGATGAAGATAAAGTTGATAATTCATCTTACAAGATGAAAAAATGTCTAAAAGAACAAAAATGGAGGGAAAATAAGCCTCCAAGCCTTTGGGTCATTTTCCAAGCCTCTTCCCGAGCCATAACCCGATCAGGTTTCTAAATTTAAAATAACTCGATCGGGTTCTGAAAAGGAAAAAAGTACTTCAAAACCCGATTGGGTTTTGAAGAATTAAAAACTATTCATTTTATTCTCCATAACTTGAGCGGGTTATGAAGAAACTAAAATAGGCTTTTCTTTCGAAAGCCATAGCTTCCACATACGAAGTCTGATTGAATCTGTTCATAAAGCGTAGGAAATATCTTGAGATGATCTAACACATGATTAACCTAAAATCATCTTTAGTAATCAACATTTTTTTGTCATCCATTTGAATCAATTAAGGTATAAAATAGGTACTCATTATTGCTCATACATTCAACGTATAGGAAAATGAGTATGCTCTCTCACTCTGAGAGAGAGAGAGAGAGAGAGAGAGAGAGAGAGAGAGAGAGAGAGAGAGAGAGAGAGAGAGAGAGCGCANGAGAGAGAGAGAGAGAGAGAGAGAGAGAGAGAGAGAGAGAGAGAGAGAGAGAGAGAGAGAGAGAGCCCAAACTATGCCCTTAAGTGGTAATGAAAAATCAGCAAATCAGGGTTATTCAACTTGACGTGAAAATTTTAACTAGCAATCAACCTAAATTTCAACAAGGGTTAGTCAACTTGACGTGAAAATTTGAACTAGACATATGAGAATGTATACAATTATTTACACACCCAGTTGAGGGTTATAAGAGAAGATTTACTCGAAGCTTATAGGGAGTGTGTGAAGCAAATTAGAGGGAGTTACAAGAAAAAATGGGAGTTTGTTAAGCATAAAGGGTCCTTTGATTTCTAGGTTTATAACTCTATTGAATATGTGGGGATGAGAGGAGGTAATGATGGTGTAGAATTTGGTCTTCCATTCAATATTCTATTTATAGAGCAGTTATTTTATCTGGAAGCCAAAACAACTCAGCCTGAATGTAATTTTGATTGGAAACAAGTCTGCAAATGTGATTCTGTTGACGATAGTCAGGAGGCGACCATTAATCTTGGGCTCACCAAAATTTTTTCCATTATTCAGGGCCCTCCTCGCACTGGAAAAAATTTACCAGGTTGCAAATTGTAAAGGTTTTAATTCATAAGATTTCAAATTCCTCTGGTCACATTCTCATAGTGTGCTTTACTAATAGAGCTCTGGATCAATTTTTTGAGGGAATATATGAATACGAGAAAATTCTAGCAAGGTTAGGATCTAGAACTCAAAGCTTAATTCTTAGCAAATGTACTCCTGAGCAGGGACAAGAGAGAAATATCATATTTTTTTCTTTGGTAAGAAACATTGAATTCCTAATTTGAATATAAAAACATCTAAAAATATAGGATTTCTTAACATTCCAAACAGAACTTGTGTTGCCCTTTCCAGGACTAGAATTGGTCTATATATCTTTGGAAATGCCAAGATAGTCTCAGACAATTCTCCAGTGTGGAGAGATATCATAAAGCATTTTACAGATAATGGGTATGTTGGTAATGGAATACCACTATACTGTCCTAAACATCCAGATGATGTTGGACATGTTGTTACCAAATGTCATGATTTAAGGAGGTATGGTGATGGAAGTATGAGATTTTGTACTAGGAAATGCAAAGATAAATTAATTTGTGGTCATCTTTGTCCTAGGAAATGTCATCATGGAGGACATGTGAGAATTGGATTTGCAAGGCCCGATGTATGAAGAAGTTTGAGTTTTGTGGACATGTCTGCAGGAAGGTCTGTCATGCAACTTCCTAAGACCCCTTTCGACACATTGGAACACTCAAGTGTGTCCCAAGAGATCGTAGGACCCCTTGGGACACACTTGATTGTTCCAATGTGTTGAAAGGGGTCATGGGGACTTTGTAGGGGTCCTAACGCCTGATAAAGCGTAATAAGACC
>MU225567.1:3518893-3545560 GCA_018584345.1 Thuja plicata
TACTCTTGTATTTCCATTTCTTTGTAGTCTTTCTCATTCAACCTGGTTTCCATAATCTATCTTTCATCAAGAAGTTTTCTTAGCTTTATCTTCGCCTCCTTATACTGCTCAAAGTTTATTTGCATCTATAACTGCTCATTCTCAATAGTCATGTCCAGTCTGAACTTATCCATTTCTCTAATCTTTTGTCTCAAGTCTTTAGGATTTTCAAGGGAGAGACTCAGCTCTGATACCAATTGTTGGAATTATATTGAGATAATTTGTACTGAGAGGGGAGGGATGAATCAGTACCACTAAAAATTTTCTTGGTTAGCCCATTAACCCTTAGTCATCAGTTTGTAAAATAACTTATCTATCTGTTCATCTTTCTTTATGCATATGAAATCATATCATACATTCCATTTGATGTGTAACAGTAAAATAAACATACATGAAATTTGATAACACATAACACAAGATATGGTATCATAGAAAACTCATGTTAAGGAAGTAAAAATTGTGGTGGGGATTGTTACCCACAAACTTCACTATCTATAGATAAGAAGAGTTGGTTAAGGCTTACAATTTGGTAACTTTTGATGACCTACCCTGTTAGGAGTATTACAGTGGAGACCTGTTAAGATCTACTTCATTTGAAGCTTTAGCAACACTATTAAGTGTGCACTTTTTTAAGAGATTTACAAAGGATGGTTAAGTCCACCTTCTACAAAAGGATTTTAGATGTGATGCACTTGTTAGAATGCAACTACATAAGTATTTGATCTAATGATAAATGAAATCTTCAATTGCTGATAAAACAGATCCTATGAAGCTCCAAAAATACTGTTAATCATCCTTCCATGATTGAGTATTACCTTTATCTGCTTGTCGATAGCCTCTGTGTGTTCTTGTTGACTGATGTATTTTGTTTCTGCTCTTTGCATGAATTCTGCCTTCTACTCCTTAGATGCTCTTTGTGGCTATCAATTATTAAGAATTCATGTTCTCACAAATAAGTACGAACATCTATTTATACTAATCTAGGCTCAATTCTTGATTCATGCATTTAAACGTTAACTCTAGATTCAAGATATACAACTTGATCTTAATTTATAGTTAGATATGCTCTAGATCCATTAGGATGCTTTAAAGAATTTACATAAAGCATGCAAGACCATCTAATATGATTTAAAACAAAAAATAAAACTCTATAAATAGATTTACATTGCTTTAATTGACGTGTAAAACTCAGATCCACAATTTGCGGGTTCTTGATCTGTCTGTTGGTTCTGATGGTCAGTTTTCTTGATCATCAGCGTTCCTTCTTGAACATGTCATCGGGTATGCTTGTCTGTTCCTTTCAGGTTGATTCTAGAAACTGTGTTGTCGGTAATGCTTGTGTTTGCTGGTAATGCTTGTGTTTGCCGGTGAAACTTGTCTGTTCGTGTCGGGTTGATTCTGGAAAATGTGTTGCCAGTAATGCTTGTGTCTGCCGATAATGCTTGTGTTTGCCAGTGAATCTTGTCACATTTATACTTAGCATTTTTTCTCAAAAATTCTTTGTGCTGTCGGGTATGCTTGCATTTCACTGGTACTGCTTATGGTTCCCCAGTGATGCCTATTGTCTGCCGATAATGCTTTATGTTTGTGTTTTTCCTTTAAGTATACTAATGGAAAAATAATGTCATCAAAGAGGTGTGTAAAAAATGACACCACATAGCTCTCTAAGCCAAAGTCAATGGCAGAAAGGGTGACATCCTCAATCTCAGAAATCTGAGCCCCTGACAAGCCCTATAAAACACCAAATAAATATATAAGCAATAGTTTACAATGAATATTATTATTCACTTGAATTCCACAAATGATTATGCTCCACAACTCTATTATCACAAGTTTATAATAAAATTTTACAAACCATTATTACAATATAAAATTTTAAACTCTTCTTTCACACACAAGACTATTCTTTAACAAATTTGTAGGCACAGTTAGAAAAGGATGGTTCGGATTGTATTCATGGGGGTCAAAGGTTAGGACCACTTTTGTAGTAGATAATGGGACTATTGTAGCTTTGCAGCAAGTATGTTTTAGTGTGTTTACCTTTATCATGGAGGGATTTAGAGTGCTTTTAGGTTGAGAGTGTGGTGCAGGAGCACCTCCTAGCACACGGAGTCTCATGAAGATTGCAAACCCTTGATGTTATCAGTGCACTCTTGGCCCAAAGGGACCCAAGACATCTTGTAGTTCAAGGCTTTAGAATTAGTCTCTCATTGAGATCCAATTGTGAGACCTAGTTCCAAGTTTAGGCACTTATAAGCCACTTGGTACACTATGGTCATGGGATTGGTACACTATGGTCAGGGTTTGCCACTATTTATAGAGAATTAAGGGATTCAGTGATTGGATCATCATACCCTTGACACTTGCATTAGAGTAGGTGGTATGGGAAGTGATAAGAATATTTGGGGTATTTATGAACCTAGGGTTTAGATGGGTTCTTGTTTATGGTGAACATACAGACTAGTATATGGGGACTGTCCTAGTATGACAGTGAAATGCCAGAGAGTAAATTTTACTAAAATAGTAAGTGATTGTT
This sequence comes from Thuja plicata, assembly GCA_018584345.1. NCBI lineage: Eukaryota > Viridiplantae > Streptophyta > Pinopsida > Cupressales > Cupressaceae > Thuja > Thuja plicata. The sequence continues at coordinate 3,521,469 of MU225567.1, forward strand.
CTTTGAGCGATAGGATAAGGACCTTGTGATAAGTTGAGGGGTTCTTGGGGGTTTCTTAGAAGTTATATGTTGGGAGTCTTCCGAAGGCCATGGAGGTGTATTTAAGGATTAAGGATAATCACAATCAGTGAACAATCAGTGATTGTATTCATGATTTTGAACAAGAAATAAGAGTAAAAGAATGATGGTTGGATGTTCTGAATAATGTTCAACATTGATTCATAAGCCAATAAGTGATTGGTTGGGGTATGAGTCTATGTATGAGTTCAACATTGGTTGAATTGAGTCCAAGGATGGAGGGTGGGAGTTCAAATCAATTTGAGTCATGATGGCTAGACAAGGAAGTGAATTCCTTGAGTTGAATTACATTAGAAAAATTTATTTGACCATAAAGCAATAGAAAACAAACATACACTAAGTTACCACCATACAAATTATTAAGATATGATATTTCAAAAAAACACACTATTCTATTTTAGGAATATTTATAAAACATTACCTCAAGTGTTTGAGCTACCCGTCTACGTGTACTATAGCGAGCACTCCTTGGTGTGCTTGTACCACCAACTGCACCCTGCAATGCATATTATTCATGTATCAATTTAGATTCTTCTATACATAAAATTTTATTTACTTTTAACGGATTTAGGTAATTAATTAAAATAACATGTCAAAACACAAATTTAAACAAACCTATGTTGGTTCTGTACAATACACCATTGAAAACAAATCATCTATGAGGGCCACATCCTCAGTAGTGGATGCTTGACATCTTCTTCCGCAATGTACACATGAATGGGATGTTGAACCATCCACAGTCACCTAGCTATCTACCCCATCACATATACCATTACAATTGATGCTGATATGCTCAATTGGCTGGGCTAACCCTGCAAATGTATCTGATGATAATGGAGCTCGCACGGGATGAGATGATCCTAATGCTGCATCTGATGGCGATGGATCTGGTGTGGTATGGGATGATCCTAATGGTGCATTTTATGAAGATGGAGGTGGTACAAGCATTGATCTATCCTCTCCAACTAACTGAGTGTCATGCTGGATAATGACATCAGTTAAAGATGCAGCTACATGAAGAGTCTATATATCCATAGACTCCTTCACCACTACTAAGATCACAACATGAATGAGGGGTTTTCTCACAATACACCTCCTCTCTTGTAATCAGTTAATCCTATGTACCCTTGGTCTATCCCACGCAGAGCCTCTCCCTCTACCCTGAAACTCATGAAAGTGAAAGTAATTCGGCTTCTCGCCAATGATAAACTCACAGTACAGCTTCCTCAAAAACTATAAAGGCACCTCATTATTATTAAAAGGTGGTTGGTCAAATACCATGTACCACCTATCCCAAAAATTTGATTTCATCCCCCTATGAACACACCAATGTATAGGAAACCGTTTTGTATTAACTTCTAGGGAATCGCTAGTATTAGGATTGGTAAAATGGGCACATATGTCACATTTTTCTATGCCTTTTATTTTCACATCCTCATATGATAAACCATCAACATAATATGTATGAAACCTATCCCTCCATGAACCCCATTTTTTCACCTCTTGAGACACCTCATTTGCACTATTGGACATTTTTTTATAATGTAGTGGCAAGGGTAGAGTGATGCTGAAGACCGGAAGCCTTCAACCTATTAACTAACATATTAATTTGTGCACTATTTTGGGTAAGGAGTTGCACGAGGTCCTCTTGTGTTGCATTTACATGATCTAATGGTACGTGTGGAGGGTTTATGGGTGGCGGTGACTGTGGAGGAGGGGAATTTGGAGGAGGGTTTACGGGTGGCGACGGTGGTGGACGAGGAGAATTTTGAGGAGGGTTTACGGGTGGCAATGATGGTGGACAAGGAGAATTTGGAGGAGGGTTTATGGGGGGTGGTCTTTCATTTCTTTTTCCTCTTCTGGGGTTGTTTTATGAATCTTTTATGAACTTAATTTAAAAGAAAACAAAAAATCAATATCATAACCTAATTTGATAAAAAAAATGCAAAAAAACAACAACAAAACAACAAAAACAATAATACATACCTTTCTTACGGGGTGCCATTTCTTGGAAATGTGCAAATTGTTGAAGATTTATTTTTTTCTTCAAAGCTCGATCGGGTTCTGTGGCATTTTTGGTCTCCTAGGCTCTGCTACTCTGCGGTTTAGGTGTTAGAAATGGCCTAAGTCGTGGGTTGTCCAAAAAGTAATATCTTTCTCATAACCCGATTGGGTTATTAGGAACATCTTAGAACCCGATCAGGTTATTAGAAAATATTATATGTCTAATAACTCGGTTGGGTTAATTGAAACATCTCAGAACCCGATCGGGTTCTTAGAAAGTTCAAATTTTTTAATAATATTGCCTAGGCTTGGTTACCAAGCCTAGTACAATTTTGAAATTTTAATAACCCGATCGGGTTATATGAAATTTGAATTTTTTTTAAAGACGTGTCCATGTTTTTGGTCCACAAATTGGTGCACAAACCCAACACAATCTTTTTTTGTTGAGAAAACCTTATTAAAGGTAAAACCCCAATGGGAATTAGCACCCACAAATAATGTACTGGGAGTATAGTATCCCTGTTAAAAGATTTAGCCATGTTAGGAGCTTATTACAACATTACAGTACATAGTCCTTGTTAAAGGACATACCCTGTTAGGAGTCAAGAACAATAGTGGGCTCACTTCCTAGGAACACTGCCTAAAGAAGGTTAATGCCACCCTTATGGACTTACAGTCTGAAGCATAAGTGTATATAGAAAATATAGAATACAGTGAACTATCTGATAGAAATTGTCTTTTCTTGCTTAGTTCCAATGAAGTACAATAATCATAGCCTCTAATCTACATCTAGTAGACAATCAAGCTCATAGCTTCCACACTTCTCTGTCTCTATCAATCATATTTTCTTCATACATACATCTTTTCAAAATAAAAGATCTCTCATATATACCCTATTACAATAATTGATTAGGTCGGCCAATTAATCTTTCCCAATATATAAATAATTATTTAGCTCATTGCTAAGATACACATGGTACCTATAACAAGCATACATCAATTACAATACATCAGATATAATCCAAGATCTACAATCCACGCTCACAATCTATAATGCATGCTACATCTCAGAAGCCGGCCCCAAATAGGTCTCCTCCAGAATACACACCACAACTAATGTCATCAACAATCATACAAATTGCAACCCATAACATACATTCCTTAACATGTCTTCTATCATGCCTTAATCTTGCATAACTGAATCATCATCGCTTGTAAGATATACTCAAAAAATAAAGACTCGCTATGTTAATCATCACTATCACAGTCTAGTAACCAGTCTTCACCAAATCATATGTAACTCATCCAATATGAAATATTAAGCCAAGAGAGCTTAGAAATAATACCATCATACATCATTCTACATATCCCCATCTTCACTCATTCTGATTCATCTGTACAGTATTGATATACTTATATTATTCATCATACAACAGTAATAACCTGTCTACATTTCCTGCAGAGGAACATATGCTGACATTAGTGACAAAACATGAATGCCAACATCATCAATAGTAACCAATTCCCACATCATCCAAAAATCTTTTCTATACACAGCTCATAGGGTGAGGCTTTCAAAACTTTCTTCAAAGTGATGTGGTCAGCCCAAAAAGCATTCCTCAAATGCTTAGGATATTCTAGACCATTCCCTTGAGGATAATAGTTGGAGGATATTTTGAGATAAATACCATGCTAGAGAGAAAACTCAGTGAGTTTATCTATCCTAGAAATGTCTAAAAATTGTCAAATATAATGGTCTTTTGTGGACCAAAATGAGTAGCAATTACCTCAAGGAAGTTCAAGAGTTTACCTTCTATTTCTTTATTTATATGGGTTGCCTGTGTCCATCTAGTGAAATAATTGATAGTAGTGAGTATCCATTTATGTCTGGTGCTAGATGTTGGATTTATAATTCCCATAAAACCTAAGCCCCACTGTGAAAAAGGCTCATCTACTATGATGGAGTACAAAGGCATAGAAAAATTCCTCCACCAGCCAGTATAAAACTGACATTCATGGCACCCGTGAACTAAGGCATGAACATAATTAAACATGGATGAAAAATAATATCATGTGCAAGTGATTTTCATAGGTTTGGTTTGAGCTGAGTAGTTTCCTCTTGCTGGGCAACTATGAAACTCTCTCAAGAGTCTTTCAACATCTTTCTTTCCCAAATAGCAAAGGGGGACACCATAAAAATTCATTTTGAATAATACATTAGTAATAATATAGAAACTGACATTTTCAGCCTACAATACCTTCTCATATTGGTACGAAGGTGACCAGGGTACCTTCTAATTTTCATAATTTAGTTCTTTCTTATACCCAACATCCATTCTCTTGAGCTTGCTACACTAAGACCACATCCTTTGCTTCTTCATCTAGAGTTTTCATTTCTTGAGCTATATACTCACACAACTATTTACCTCCAATCAATTTGACCTAGGCCTAACATCAATATCATACTCCATGATATTTTATCTAGTTTTCTCTCTTTTCTATAATTTCTCCTTCCATGATATACTCATGGACACTAGGATGGGAGACATAGATCGTTGTCTTGTTTGAAACAATAAAATGTCTAAATTTATTTAACCCCTTGACTATTGCAAATGCCCATTTCTCCACAAAATTACACTTGACATGATAATCGTTAAAAGATTTGGAGTGAAAGGAAATAGGGTTTTCACCCGATTCTTTTTTTTCTATGTTAGCACCATAGAATCACTAGAGTCACTTGCATAATTATACATGATAAATTCTCTTGATAAATTTGGGTTTTCATGAATAGGAGAAGATATAATAGCTTCCTTAATCTTTCCAAAATCTTCTTTTTCTTCCTTAGTCCAATTTAATTGGATATATTTCTTAAGCATCATAGTGATAGGTATTACCAGAACTACAAAATTTGAAATGAATTTGCTGACAAAGTTAATATTTCCTAAGAAAGATTGCCCAAAGTTTTCATTCACTAGGAGTGACAAGTCTCAGATGTATCTAAATCAGTCTAGATCAATATCAATATCATCTTTGGATACCATGTGTCTGAGAAACTTACCCTGCAAAACTTCAAACATGCACTTCTTAGGGTTCAGGGAAACTCCAAACTCCTGGAATCTTTAAAAAACAAGCTCTAGATGATCAAAGTGCTCCTTTCATCTCTTTGAAAATATAGTGAGATCATCTAGATATATTAAGATAATCTTTCTAATGAGATATTTAAACACAATATCTATTGTGTTCTACAAAGTTGCACCAACATTAGACAGGTTAAAGAGCATCTAGGTGTATGAAAATGTTCCTGAGTTTGTCGTAAATGTTGTCTTATGTTGGTCTTAATTTTTACTAATACATGATTACAACCTAAAAATCCATCGATGAGGGAGAACATTTTTTATTTTGCGACAATCTATAGTATCAATTCCATGGGTGGTAGGGGATAATGGTACTTCAAGGAATCTATGTTTAGATCTAGAAAATCCACACATAAGTGGATATCCTCAGTCTCCTTACGGACTAGGATCAAATTAGACACCAAGGTGCTATTGACAAGAATCACCAAGCTTCATCAATTCCTGAGCCATAAGAGACTCAATCTTAGGATTCATAGACCTCTTCTTCTTCCTAACTGGCTTCACTCCCTTCACCAGTTCAATGGTGTGTTGGATGACTGATAAAACATAGCCTTTGAGGTCATTATACGATGAGGAAATTATGCCTTTATACTTCTCACAAAGGTGTATCAGTTGATTTTGGTCATGCTACGAAATATTCTTCCCAAACTTTAAGACTTTTCTTTCCTTGACTTCAAGGTCATAGTAGTCTTTCTCATATTCCATGAACCTTCTCCTTTCATTTCTGGCATCATCATAGTTGAAGATATTTTCCAGGGTAATTATCCCGCTAGGGAGCTTTTTTCCTCTTAGCTGGATGATTTTATTTTTGTATGCTTCACTTATCCCAGGTTATAGATGGTCCAAAAACTTTCCAAAATGTTGTAAGAATGAAAAAATTTGTTCGTCACTTTCAAAGACTTACCAGTTTTGGAAATTATTAGGCTCAACTTGCCTAAAAATTATATGTATGTCATGCTCATTTTCTAATAAATTAGAAGTAGGACGGAAGTGGGAGCCAACTATAGCTATGTTATCTACTACCATGTTCAATTTTCTTGGAATGAATTGGATATGTAAAGCATCAAATATTTCTAAAAGATCCCACACTTTGTGGTGACATGAGCACATGCAAAGATATTTAGAGACATCCATATTCCACACTTGATTTACCACTAATTTTGAATCTCCAAGCACACTCAAATTTTTAACGCTCATCCACTTTTCAAAGCTTATACCATGCACAAGCCCTTCATACTCTATTTTTTTATTTGAAAATGGGAATTGAAAATGGAAGGACCTAAGAGTTTTCTCACTAGTAGGGCAAATCAAACAAACTCCTATGCCATAACCATTCTTACACCTACCGCCATAAAAATGCAATGTCCAGAGAGAGGAGGTTTTTTTGTCTTCATCTTCAGTGGTGGTATCTTTTGACACTTGAGGAATGAGTTGGTCCTCCCCTTAGATTACATAAGTGCAAAGGCTAGTGGGGTGACTCATAAGATGGCTATGATCAAAATCCTCTAGGAGCTCTTCAAATGATTCCTCCTTGTATTTGGATTTGGTTAAGGCTTCATATACTACATGCTCAACATGTAGGGGTTCAGGTAGAACCTTAATTTTAGCTTCGTGCTTGTTTCTGAGAATGAGGTGTGACTAGTTTAAGGATAGGTATCCATCTATTCTAGTAGTAAAATCATGGGGGAGGAAGAGCCCAAAAATAATTGGAATATCTATTACAACTACCTCCTCCAGCACTGTTATATAGGGGCAAGCATATAAGGTGAGCGAAAGCTTCTTAATGATAACTATGGTCTGGACTCTATTACCATCAAACTACATAACTCCTCTAGCTAGTGATTCATATTCAAGGTTTAGAGATTCAACACTTTGTTTAGGCATAATTGTGGTACGGACTCTAGAATTAATCATAGAATTGTGCAGAAACTTACAATTGATAATTAATGTTAAATGGAAAGGGGTAGGTTTATGTCATTCCACCTTGACACTTGTTACATAAACCTTATATTAGTAAGGACAGTGGGAGCACACATTTGAATTCCAGGCTTTTCTACCTTTCTTATTGATCCCTTGTCTTCTGTTTGTGTTGGCGTGCTCTCTCAAGAAGACTGTGGATTTTCCATCTCAAACAATGCTTCTTGCAATAGTGACCTCTTTCCTGTGATGGTAAGAATAGCCAAGAGAGACACACTTGCATGGGATTTCTTTATCTAGTTAATAACATTGAGAGGGGTTGATATAGTTCTCTTTGGCTCTCCAAACTTGTAATTTGTTGTTTCCTTTGGCCTTAAATAGAGAAAGAAAACAACTGGTTTAATTGCAACTTTATTAGAACTAGGCTTAGATTGATGAACCACTTGCTTGTCTGTGTTCCATCTCTTGTTGAGGAGGTTGAAATTGGTTTGCACCTACATTGGCTTGGAAGTGGATGTGGAAGAATAATTTTTGAGCACCATCTCTTCATCTTCCATTCATTAGAACAATGCACGGTCGAGATAAATCTTGGCTTCTCTTTCTAAGGACATGCCTTATATTTGTGCAGTAAGCACAATAGTCTCAATGATGGGAGATGTGTAAACACTAGGGCTAGAAGAAATCCCTTGGGCTCTCTACTACACAATAATTTTCTATAAATTTCCTCATGGTAAATTCTGTGATGTTTGTTTTGTGTTGCAAGGGAAATACCATGTGTTAGTGTCATCAGCCAATTTATTTTGGCCAGGCACCAACTCTCTATTCTGGTTAGGTTGAACATATTGCAAAGGCGTAGGGAACCAATTGATTATTAGATTATGACATGTGAAAGTTTGAACCTCCCTAATTCTAATTTGTCCTATAGTTGGGCTTCTTGGATTGATAATTTGGTGTGGAGGCTTATGTACAAGGATGTTTTATGTCTCTTCAAATTGACAATCTCATTAGAGAAAATCTACAACAGGCTCTTCATATCATTTACCTCAAATGTTAGTGGGGTGGGAGCACTTGTTCTATTGGGTTGAGAGTTTGGGTAATAGTAGAGAAAGTGGGGTGAAGTTTGTGGATCAACACTAGGATTGAATTCAACAGGAACATGCAGGGTGGCCAAAGCAGTGTTACTTAACTGATGGTGATGATGATGAAGACCAAGATAAGAGGTATACAAGATTGTAGAAAGGATTATATCAGTTGTTATTTTTTCATGGATGTCAAGCAATTGATATCTAGTTCATATTGAATTTCCATATCATTCAGAGTATGATTTAATTGGGAAGTTGATACAGATCAGACAATGATAAGGTCATATTGGTGTAGTTGTTTTCTACTTTACATTTTATTTTATCAAGTCGGTAAAGATAATAGGTCAAGTTGATAAAGGGAATAGTTAAGCTACCGAGCAGGATGATGTTTGTCGTTAAAGGGAACTGTTTGTTGGAAAGAGACAGAGAGACACCGAGAGAAATCCTATACACTGAGTACATGAAGGTTAGTTAGTGAGAATGGAACAAGGATCAGAATGACATTTAATGAAGATACAGACTGATCTAGAAGATCCCAAGGATAAAGAAGAGTTAGTTACAAAGATCTACGATCAAGAAAATTCAAGGTGATGATCTATGGTAAAGATTAAGTGGAAAAAGTGATGGTACCACATCCAAGAAAAGTTCAAGTTCTGAGGTGATGCTAACGCGGTTCACCGAGTATCAAATTCATTGAATCAGTTCAAAAATTTTATCTGACAGCTGAGAGTAAATGAAGGAAAACCTAAACAAGAAGATTAAAAGGTGAAAATAGATTCTATATAAAGGATGAGTTTGAATGAAAGAAAGGTTTTCGAGTTGAAGTGTGGATGTGCTATTGAGTGAAGCAGTGAAGAAGAAAAGGTTAAATCAATTATAGAGTAGACACTAATGAAGTGTTGAAGCCAGTAGACAAAGAGAACATGAGGAATCTGATCAAGCAAGACATAGTTACAGTATTACAAATAAAATTATATATTGTTTCTTATTAACATTTGTAGCAGAAATATCTCTTAACTGAGTGGATTTAACTATCTTTTTGTAAAATCCTTGTGAAAGGTGATATTCTAAAAGATTTTTCAAAGCCCTTTAACTAGGCCACTCCTAAGAGGGTGAAGATCCTAATAGATCTGAGGTAAATCCTGTAACAGGATCACATTTGACAATGTGCATTGTAATCTTTAACAAGATTGGCTTTTGAGCGAGCATACTTCATAAGAGTATTTCATTTGTGGGTAACAATTCCCATGGAGGTTTTTCGCAAATCAGATTTCCTCATTAAATGCTTGTGTCATATGTGTTGAATTTTTATTATGCATGATATCTTTTTATTACTTAATTTATTATTGATTCGGTTAATGTTGAAGTTTGTCTTACCAAGTTGAATTAGATTTTACATTTTAAGGTATCAGATCCAAGTACTCTAAAGAGATACTTGTTTAAAATACTTGATTAAAAGATATGAAGCTGTATAAGAGGGAGGCACCAAATTTGAATAGGGATAACTTCTCTACATGGAAAAGTGGGATGAGGCTGCACTTATCTGGAATCGGAGAGTATAGAATATACTATCTTGACAATGAGTGTTCACCACCACTATTTGGGCCTATGACACTTGAGAAAATAAGATAAAGGAAAGATCACATACAAGTTATGATTGAGATATACTCTTCTCTCACCGACCTAGAATTCAATGACATTAAAGGATGTGATACAAAAAAATAGATGTGGGATAAGATTGCATTGGTATATGGTGGAGATCAACATGTTTAGAAGGCTAAAGTTGAAAGTTTGAGAGGCAAATTTGATTCTATGAGAATGAGAGAAGGTGGAACTATTGTGCAATACAATACAAGATTGAAGGAAATTATGAATTCTATGAGAGGTGCTAGAGGACATATAGAAGAAGAATATGTAACAAGTAAACTCCTAAGGACATTGTTTCCCATTTATGTCATCTGAGTATCAACAATACAAGTACTTAGATCCATTCCTCATATGCCTCTTTCATAGGATGCTACAATTGGTAATTTGATTTATTTTTAGCTAAATGACTTTGACAATAGTTTATTTGCCACTACTAGGATTGATTCTATGTTCAATTCATCTTTGAAAATTGGAAGCTCTAGAGAGTCTAGACCTGGTGATAGTTATGCAAGTAGTGCGAGTTAAAATTTTTACGGTTGCAAAAGTGAGATAGAAGACCTATATGTCAAAGATGAAAGAAATGAAGCAGAGTTTGAAGCTCTACTAGCTAGAAGACTATAGAGAGGAAAATAAAAGTACTGAGGTAAGATACCTTTGAAATGTTTTAAGTGTAACAAGATTGGTCACATTGCAGCTAGATGTACATACAATGGAAATGATGAGAAGAAAGATAATTGAGATGATAACAAAAGAGAGAGAATAGATCTAGGAGATTTTGAGATTTCAAGAACAAAGGTAAGAAGTCATGCCACATTGTTAAAGAAGGACTAACCAGTGATGCTACAAATGATGATGAAAATGAAGGAGTTGTGTATGTTGCTATCAAGGATGATTCTAATGGAGAAAGGTATGAATAATAAAAAGCCCTAATCTAACATGTAAGCAAGAATGATACTTGTGTTATAGATAGTGGTTGTTCACACCATATGGCTAGTGAAACACTTAAGTTCCTTACTATGGAAGAAAATGATGGAGGATATGTTAGATTTGGTAATGATAATCTATATCCTGTGAAAGGTTCTATTGGATAATACAAGATGTGATGATGTCTATTGGGTTGAAGGACTAAAGTATAATCTATTGAGTGTGGAAGAGGTGAACAATACATGACACCGACTATAATTTTAGAATGGAAAGGTAAAAGTATTTTATCAGAATGGAATTTTGATTTCCAATGAAGAACAATATAAAGGTAACTTATTCTACCTTGATACTTTTACAAAGAGTTGTCTATTTGCTAAAATTGAGGATGTATGGCTATGGAACAAGAGATTGTGTCTTGTGAATTTTGACAACTTAATTGAGGTGAGAAAAAATAATAGAGTTAGAGGTCTGCTGAGATTGGATAAACATGAAAATGTCATATGTAAAGGATCTCAAGTTGGTAAGATGAAAAATTCAAGTTTTACAAGCAAATCTTAGACTACTAAAGGAATTTTTGAATTAGTGCAGATTGACCTATGTGGACTGATGAGAACACAAAGTTATTATGGGGATAGATATTTCATTTTATTTGTTGATGATTATTCAAGAATGATGTCTGTCATGTTTTTTAAAGAAAAATATTATGCTTTTTAATTGTTTAAGTGGTATAAGGAAAGAGTTGAAAAGGAGACTGGAAGACAATTGAAGTGTTTGAGATCTGATAGAGGAGGTGAGTTTACACCTGATGATTTTACACTTTTATGCAATGAACATGGAATAAAGAGACAAATATCTGCATCGAGGACACAACAAAAAAATGGTATAGCAGGATGAAGAAACATATCCATTGTTGATTGTGCAAGAACATTGATGATCGAGAAGGGTATTTCTTAAATATTTTGGAGAGAGGTAGTCAACAATGTAGCTTATATACTAAACCAACTACAACTGAAGAAAGGTACAAACAAGAATCTATATGAGATTTGGTATGATCATAAACCAAATGTAAGCAATTTCAAAGTACTTGGAAGTAGGTTTTATACTCTAAAATATGCTAGATATGGAAAGTCTTATTCTGAACGAGATCAAGGAATATTCTTATGGTATTCTACAAAGAGAAAATCTTACAAGTGTTTGAACAAGTCCACTAAAAAAATTGTAGAAAGTGAAAATGTAAGGTTTGATGAATTTGCATAGAAGAATGATGGGGACATCAAGAAGAAACCTGAGGCATACCAAATATTTTTATATGTTCAACCTAAAATTCTTGATACCTTACCTAAAGCAAAAATCAAGGAGGAATATGAACAAAGAGAACCACCACTGAATGATGAAAATAAAGAACTTCCACCACCTATTGAGCCTATTCCAACCAAGTATGTGAGAAGACACCACTCACTAAGAAGATTATTAAAGAAAATAATGTTGGAGTTATGACAAGAAGAAAGGTAAGAGATAATACATGCTTAATTTTTGAAATAGAGCCAAGAAGAGTAAAAGATGCATTAGAGAATGAAGATTGGGTTAAAGCTATGAAATAAGAGATAGATCAGATTGAAAAGAACAACACATGGACTTTGGTACTGACACCTAAAGATAAAATTGTCATTGGTACAAATTGGATTTTTAGAAATAAAATGAATGAAGATGGATATGTAATCTAAAACAAAGATGGACTATTTTGTAAAGGTATGCACAAGAAGAAGGTGTTGATTATGGTGAAAATTCTACTAGCATATACAGCTTATAAAGGATTTAAAGTTTATCAAATGGATGTAAAGTTTGCATTTCTTAGTCATATTCTTGACGAAGAAGCCTATATTGAATAACCTAAAGGCTTTTTTAGAATACTAACAAGGACATGGTATGTAAACTGCACAAGGCACTGTGTGGTTTGAAACAAGCACCCCGAGCATAGTATTAAAGGTTACATTCATATTTAATCAACATTGGATTTCAAAGAACAAGTGACAATAGTAATGTGTATCTGAAATGTGATAGTAATAATAAGATTTTGATTTCTTAAATATTTATTGATGATATTATTTTTGGACGAAATAACACATTATGCAGATATTTTGCTGAGGGGATGAGAAATGAATTTGAGATGTCTATGATATGGGAGATAAAATCCTTTCTTGGACTACAGATTCAACAAGTAAGGGATGGGTTCTACATAACACAATAAAACTACAACAAGGAGATCCTAAAGACATTTGGTATGGAAGATTGAAGACCGGTTAGAACACAGATGGTTAATCATTGCAAGTTATCAAAAGAAGATGAGTCAAAGGAAATGAATGAGACACTCTACCAATTAATTATTGGTAATTTACAATATGTTGTATATAGAAGACATGATATTTCTCATAGAATAGACATTGTTGCAAGATTTTCTACCGATCCAAACGAATCACACTTGTCTGTAGTTAAAAGAATATTTAGTTATCTGAATGGTACTGAAGAATTTGATATACTATACGAGAAAGAAGGAGATTTGTAATTGAAGGTCTACACTAATGCTTATTAGGTTGGAAACATTGATGATAGGAAAAGTACAAGTGGATGCAATTTCCTTTTAGGAGAAAGATTCATGACATGAGTGAGTAAGAAACATAGTTGTATATCGCAGTCTACTACCGAGGCTGAATATGTTTCTCTAACTATGGATTGTGCAAACATTGTATGGCTCAAACAACTAATTGAAGGTATGCATGAGGAGATTACCGATCCATTTCCTATTTTATATGATAATACTAGTGCTATCAACATATCAAATAATTTGGTGATGCATTTTAAGACCAAGCACATTTCTATCAAGTATCATTACTTGAAAGAACAAGTTCAAGAAAAACATGTGATATTGGAGTATGTGAATTCAAAGGAGTAGTTAGGAGATATATTCGCCAAGACACTACCAAAGGATGATTTTGAGTATCTCAGAGGTAAATTAGGGATCCTACCCCTCTCCAACATTCACTAGAGAAAGATGCATGTTGCCTCAATTCTAGAATTCATTAGAATATCTATTTTGAGAGTTTATGCTAGCGTTCACACTTTAGGTGATGCCTGATGCTATGAAAATAATTATGTACGAAAGGAGATATTAGTATATTCTACGTATGATCCACTGCCTGACCAAATTTTTCAGGAGTATGTATCTTTTGCATTGTTTTCAAAGAGGGAGAGTGAGTGATTGATGATTAAAGGGAGAATAAGCGTTAGAGGAAGATTGATTGATGTTAACAAGAGAAAATAGAGAATGATAAATGAAGAATGGTGATGAACACAAAGAAGGAGATGTCATGCCCAAAAGTTGGGCAAAAACACACAATCAATTTTTTTTTTTTAAAATGCACTAAAGAGGATAACAGTACTACCTCATGGGTAACATGTGCACGCAAAATGGTGCAAGGGGATAAAAGAAACCAGAAGGGTTCCTTAAGCTACAAACTTGATCTACACACAAACTGAGGTGGTTGACCAAAAGTCAACTAGGGTTGACCAACAGTCAACTAGGGTTGACCAAAAGTCAACTATACTCTAAAATGTGTGAAAGGTAAGCACTAGGGTTTGTTAAACCCTAAGGAAGATACATACACACAAATCAAGATAGTTGACTAAAATTTAACTAGGGTTGACCAAAAGTCAACTATACTTTGAAATAGGTGAAAGAGGGTCACTAGGGCCTACTAAGCTCTAAAGAGGGCCAAGGCATGCAATTCAAGATGGTTGACCAGAAACTCAACTCATGTTGACCTAAAAGTCAACTATCACCGAAAAGTGTGAAACTGAAACCCTAGGGTCCAGAGGCTACATGGAACACTTGGTTCAAAACTTGGGTCAAATGGACACGGTTTGACCACGATGGACATGGTCAATGACAAAGAAATTACCCTTAGAAGGGGGGGTCGACGAGATGATGAGGGAGTTGGCTAGCCCGATCATAATAAAAAAAAAAATGTCTATCCATACTAATAGTTCATTTAATGAAAAGGACATAACCTTCTAACATAATAACTTTAATTTAAATAAATTTAAATTAATACTCTTTATTTATAATTAAGCAAATCAGGCATTATAAGTTTCTAAAAAAAGACGATAAAACAATATATTTAGAGTCTTTTAATATATACTTCTCCTAAGTATAATCAAATAAAAAAAATAAGATTTAAATATATAATCTCATTTAAACTATACTAAACCTATTAATCTATTTAATCTACAAATCATTTACTTCTAATAATAAGGTAAAACAAATTTATTTACATCTTTAATTACGTTAGTTATGAACATAAATTTTTTTAAAGTTTTAATCTAATAACAACCTTAATCAAATTATATTTTAAATAAATGCAAGTTTATAAAAAAAACCCAATATAAAACCATATCCATGCTATCAGTTTAAATCTAATCTACAATAAACTTTAAATTAAAACCTAATAGCAATAATAATTCTTTCATTAATAATAACAATCTAAATTTAAATATATCCTATAAACCAAATCAAATTTTATACTAAAACTAAAACTAAAAAAAATAAACTAAACCTAAACCTAAAATCCTTAGCCAAAGAGTGAGGTGGGGGATTCTGCAACAGCGACGGAGGGTTTACAAACGCCGCGGAGCGGCTAACAATAGACAGGGGGAAAAAAAAATGGTGTGGTGGTGGGATGGAGGTCGGAGGGCAGGTGGGGAGTGGCGCGTGGGTGGGGAGCCAGCGGAGCAGCACCCTCCATGCCACTGCAGTCCACAGTGGTGGGCGGTCAGCTACGACCGATGTCGCACACCCACTGTGGTTCCATAGTGGGGTGGGGGCAGTGCCCGCGCAGCCTCCATTGTTACAAAAGGGTTGGGGAAGGGCTTCAGCCCTCCCCGCCCAATACTAAATTAAAAAAAAAAAAATACCACGCCATTTACACAGTGCCATGCGCTAATCTTTATTTATTTATTTATTTTATTTTTACTTCATGATAACATAAAACAATGCTTTTAATATATATTTGTTCTTTTATTATTAGGATAGTTCTTTTCTTTAGACAAGAAAGAAACAACATAAAAAAAATAGTTATTTTAATAATTTTACTGGTGTAAAAATGTCTGTATTTTTCAAAACATAAACTATATAGGAGATTTTTTTTTTTGAATTTTTATTTGATCAAAACAATTCATAAATTAATCTACAAATTGTAGTGGAAGGAAATTCAAAAATAAGCGTTTAATATTTTTTGTTTTAAAAAATGAAATTTACCGTAATAGGAAAGTATACCAAACATCAAGAACATCAAAACTTATTCAGATTTCTATTGATAATCTTTGATACATTTTATCCATTTTGACTACTACTTGATAAGGAATATTTATCCTAATCAACAAGGATAAACACACAAATATTATTACTACCATATCATAAGTAAACTTCTCTTTGTAAGTACAATGATTAAATAAAACTTACTAATGCGACAAGGAGGATACTTGACAAGTTTGAGATTTATTATCTTACTTTGGAAAAAATGAAAATTAAATATATCTACGATTTGTTCTAATCATGCAAACGTCCTCCAATAATTCCAATAATTTTTTTGATATGAATAGTCTTGAGCGTTTTCAAATTTCAATGAGGACATAAGAATACATAATTGCTTGAAAGATCTAATTACAATAAGGGTAGAAGGGCCTTCAAAGATTATCAGGTTACAATTAATCACAATGGTCCTAAATCCAGCTTGAAATAACAAAATCACTTAGATCATCAAAGGAGTACAAAAGATCATAATTCAGTGGTGCACATTTTTCCCACAAAGGTATCTTGCAAGTTCCTCCATCTAGCTGAACCTGATAAAAGAGGGATAACCATGGATGCTCACCACCCAACCTAGGCCTTTACAAGGCCACCCCCGAGCTAGGGGATCCAAACTGGAATGGGTTACAAATAGAAACACCCAACAAGCAGGAATTAAAATAGAGAACTAAAATACAAGAATGCTTCCCAACATCAGGATGAACAAGAGGAAGTATCTCAAAGAGACCTTCCATAACAGGGGTAGTGGTAGACCTCACTGTAGGAGAAAGCCAAGGATGATAATGAACACACAAGCCTCACATGGATAACCTCCTTATGCCTCCTAGGTACCCTCAGGTTCTTCTTGGCATCATGGGTATCATGTTACCCCAAGTTTTTCCCTCCACACATGGGAAACTCTACACTAACAGGAATCATTTCCAAATACTCCTCCAAGGCTACTCTGCCCTCCCAAGGGTGAGTGTACCTTGAAGACCCATTGAAAATTAATCACAAAATAAAGACATTGAGAACAAACATTTAAATTTCAAAACTGAAAATAAAGCTTAAAAAAAAACACATATGACTCCATTAATGGAGTTCTTGAGCTCAAGAACACACATAAACACAAATAATTATCTTTAAATAAATCCAACCTTAATCCAAAGCTAAGGTGTGCAGAGGAATGATGTTGAGCTATCCTTCCTAAGCTCCTTCTCCAAAAGCTCCTTCAAACTGAATTTTGTCTCTAAGGGTAGAGAGTGGGTGAACACTCAACTCATCCTAAATCCTTTCCTAAATAGGTAAACCTCCAACAAGGGAAAGGCTTAACCCAAAGGTGAGGTAACTCTAACCAATCCTAAACTAATCCACTTCCTAACTCTCCAAGGGTGAAGTCAAATGAAACTTGGGTAGAAGAGAGAGTGAGGTTAACCAAAGTCATACTCCTCTTCCAAATTCGCTTAAAACTAAAAATGACACTTAAAGGGAGAAATAAATGAGTTTAGAGGCTCATTAATGACAAAAAATGACCCCTAACCCATAGGGTACCAAGTTGTGTGACTAAAACTGACCCCGGTTTCCTCCTGGGAGCCCAAAAGACCCTCTAAAACTCACCCTGAAGTTAACCTACGAATTTATAAGTCAAAAGACTTCTAGAAACTTCTAACCCTGGGGTAAGCTTGGGTACTACTCCTAGATGACCTTAGTTAAGCCTTAACTAACCTTGGCCTCCCCTTTACTAGCCATGTCAATAATTAAATTACAACAATTGCCAAACTTGGCACATTAAATTAAAACAAATGACATGACTTATTCACATAAACATTTACTAATTTAATAACACGCATGCAAACCATGTTTATAAAATAAAAACATAACAACAAGGTCCATGTCTCTTTATATAGATAGGACCTTGGAAAGCATTAGTATTTACATAGGTTCTAGTACTGGGTCCCCGATTTAGATCCATGGTCAACTTTTCCTGCACAGTCAATGCACACATTAGTAGATCCAAAACAACATGATATGAAGTATAACACGACATCAATGATATACATACATATAACCCATATTTGTATTAGAACTGAATTAACCTAGCATCGGTTTCCTAAACCAAATTCATCATGTAACATTCATACATTTTAGATCCATATAAGACATCAACATAAAATAAAACTGAATCAGAACATAAAGCATCTCAAAAGTACCCTGATTACAAAATCAGGTGCTGAATATATAGCATAGGATTCCACCGATCCTCAAATGTATAAAAAGTCTCTGATAGTCAAAGTATGTCAAAGCATAAACTAATAAAAGCATGAGATCAAAATAGTAAAACTGTAACAGTCTAATGTAGGTCTCACATCCACCCCCTCTAGGCATGAACTTCCTCCTGGAGTTCATCGAAGCGGTGAGGGTACTGTGATCTCATCTGTGCTGTGTCCTCCCAAGAGGTTGTAACCTCAACATAGCAATCCCACTAGACCCTAACCTAGTCCAGGTCTCTACCTCGAAGGCCCAAAGTCTACCAAACCAATATACGAATTGGCTCAAATGTTAGCTGTCCGTCCGACTCCACCTGCAAGGCATCCCAATCTATCACATGAGACTCATCATATATATACTTCCTTAGAACTGAAACATGAAACACATCATGGATGCGTGATAGGCTAGGTGGCAATGCTAAATGGTATACAACTGGTCCAATCCTCTCAAGGATCTCAAAAGGTCCAACAAAATAGGGTGCTAGCTTAGAGCCCTTTCCAAAATGGATTGGACTCTTATGCGGTCGCACTCTCAAGAAGACTCTGTCTCCAACTAGATAGGCTCGATCAATCCTCTTTGCATCTGCATACTTCTTCTACCTATCTTGAGCTTCCTCAAGTCACTTCCTAATGAAGGTCACCTACTGCTCCATATCCCTGACTAGCTCAGGACCAATGGAAACCCTATCCTCGATCCTATCCCAACTAAGTGGGGTCCTACATGGTCTACCATAAAGAGCCTGGTAGGGAGGCATACCCAAGGAAGTCTGGTGCCTGTTGTTATAGGAAAACACCACTAGGTGTAGGTATTCTTCCCACCGGGTCTGATGGTCCATGACGTACATGTGAAGCATGTCTTCTAACACTTGATTGACCCTTTCAGTCTATCCATCTGTCTCAGGATGATAAGCCGTATTGAAGTTGAGTCTAGTGCCCATAGTTGCTTGAAGTTCTCTCCAAAAGAATGAAGTGAAGAGAGAATCTCTATTTGAGATGATCTTATGAGGTACGCCATGAAGTCTGACTATATCTCGCAAGAACACTTGTGCCACTACTGGTGTGGTAAAGGTAGTATGCACAAGTGAAAAGTGAGCCACCTTAGTCAACTTGTCGACTGTCACCATGATAGCATCATGATGATGAGAAGACATAGGAAGGCCTACTATGAAATCCATAGATATGGTGTCCCATTTCCACACTGGTACCTCATGAGGCTGAAGGAGACCTCCTGGATGATGCTGTTCCACCTTCACCCTCTAGCACTCTAGGCATCTAGCTACCATCTCTGCAATCTGCAACCTCATGCCTGGCCAATGATATAATTGCCTCAAGTTGGCATGCATCTTCTTAACTCCAGGATGGGCTGCATAAGGGTCCCTATGAGCCTCAACCATCACAAACTCACGCAATCCCCCAGAAGAAGGTATATAGATACGTTCTCTATGACGCAATAGTCCATCGGACTCTAAAGCATACTCTAAAAACTTTCCCTCAAGGGGTCTCTAAGTTTGAATCAACTCACAAACCCCTACATACATCTCATCCTCTTGCAAGTGATGAAGGATGCGATCTCTCAAATCTATGCCAGTAGACATAGAAGAAAGCTCATGTCGCCTCCTACTCAAGGCATCTACAACCATGTTCTCTTTCCCTTTGATGTAATGGACATCAAAATCATATTCACATAAGAACTCCATCCATCTCATCTTCCTAGCATTAAGGTTTGGCTGAGTGAAGATGTACTGAAGACTCTGATGGTCTGAATGAAGTTCGAACCAATGTCCTAAGAGAAAATGTCATCATTTGACTAAAGCATGCACCACTGCTATGAGCTCTAGGTCATGGGTAGGGTAGTTGAGCTCATGAGTCTTTAGTTTCCTAGACTCGTATGTTATATCTCACCCACCTTGCATAAGAACCAGTCCCAAACCATGCAAGGAAGTGTCTGTGCATACCATAAAGTCTGTTGAAGGCTCTCGAACAGCTAGAATGGGTGCACTGGTAAGTGCCCTCTTGAGCTCCTGAAAAGCCTTATCACGCTTCTCAGTTCACTCAAACTTCTTTCCCTTTCACTGAAGAGAGGTAATGGGGTGTGCTACCTAAGAGAAACCATTAACAAACCATATGTAGTAACTGGATAAACCCATGAAACTCCTAACTTTGGTCACAGTGGTAGGTTCTGGTCAATCCATGATGGCCCCAATCTTCAATGGGTCTACTGAGATCCCATCACCTGAAATAACATGGCCAAGGTACTTGACCTCTGCTCTAAAGAAAGCACACTTTGCCAAACTACCATACAACTGATTGTCTCTAAGACACTGCAAAACTTGCCTCAAGTGTTCCTCGTGCTCTTTCTTATCCTTGGAATATATCAAGATGTCATCGAGAAACACAACTACAAACTTGTCAAGGAAGGTACGGAATACTCCGTTCATAAGGCTCATGAACACTGCTGTAGAATTTGTAAGACCAAATGGAACCACTATGAATTCATAGTGGCCATATCTAGTGCGGAATGCGGTCTTGTGAATATCACTATCCACGATCCTCAACTGATGGTAACCTAATTTAAGGTCTATCTTAGAGAAGACTCGGTCACCCTACAACTGATCGAACAAGTCATTGATCCTAGGAAGTGGATACTGATTCTTGATGGTCACCTTGTTCAACTGTTGGTAATCCATGCACAACCTAAGCGATCCATCTTTCTTCTTCACAAAGATAACTGGTGCACCCCAAGGAGAAACACTAGGATGAATGTGTCCTTTCTCTAACAGTTCCTCAGGCTGTATCTTGAGCTCATTAAGCTCATTAGTGGCCATCCTATAAGGTGCTCTAGAAACTGGCTCAACTCCTAGTACAAGATCAATGTGAAAGTCTACTACCCTACGAGGAGGCATACCAGGTAGCTCTGATGGAAACACATCTTCAAACTCTTGAAGAATGGGGAAGTCATCAAGAGAAGTTTCCTTCTCTATCTCTTCTTCCCTATCGCTGATGGTGATGGCATACAATTGGCATCCCTTCCGCATGCATCGCTTAAGCTACATGGTGGATATCACACGGAGGGATAAAGGCCTATGAACCCCAGTAATAACTATATCTGTACCATTATCATCCAAACATTCGATCCTCTTCTTACGAAAATCTAGCTTGGCTCTGTGGGCACTTAGCCAATCCATGCCAAGAACTAGACCGTAAGATCAAAGAGGAGTAACTCTGAGATTAGCTATGGTGGTCATCCCACCAATCTGAATCAGACAATCTCTAACCATCGAGGTTATAGAAACTCTAGCTCCTGAAGCTAACTCTACTTCCCATCTAACCTCTTGTCTAGCTGCCACTAGCCCGCAACGCTCCACAACCGATGGAGAAACAAAGGAGTCAGTGGTTCCTATATCAAAAAGAATAGTAACATCACTACCTATGATCTTACCTAAGGCCTCAATAATGGTAGCTTGGTGCTCTACCTGTCGATTGTCCACTACTGCAAAAACCATGTGGGATTTCCCTTTGTCCCCTACTGTCGGTTCCAAAACCGCTGTACGCTGACTACCACCCTGTGGGTACTCTCTAGCTAAGTGCCCCATGGCACCACAAGTGTAACATGGCCCCTGTGACTGAGCCTAAACACCAGGAGGCCTAGAATACTGTGATCCTACAGTCCTATATGAACTTCTATAGCCACCCTTAGAGGACTACTGAGTTCGTGTTGGAGGGGTATATGGTGCCTAAGATCTTTGGTCCTTCTTAGGACCCTGAGACTACCACTGTTTGGACTTGGAGCCCTACTGAACCTGAGGTGCCCTCTGACATTGGTTTTGTTGTGACTATTGTGGCTGTTGTTGCTGCTCCTGTGGGGCCCTAAATGTCCCTGAAGAGTTCCTCTGATTCCCTTTCCATGTGTTCTTCTGATATCCAGAGGCCTGAGATAAGGTATTGTGGTTCTGTGACCCATCTCTATAATTCTGTGGGCCCCAGACTATCTCTTTAGCCACCAAGGCCTTGTCCACTATGAACCTTAAGTTCCCTGAAGGTACCGTGTGTACCCTATCTGAAATCGTAGGATTTAATCCCTTGATGAACCTATTCACCTATAGCTTCTCGTCTCCCATGTATTCAACATAGGGTAGGAGGTCAAGAAACTTTCCCTCATACTGGGCTACTGTAAGACCCTATTAATGAAGGTCATGGAACTCATCTATACGGTGTTGTCTAAACTATTCTGAAATATACCACTCTCTGAAGAGCTTGAGGAAAGCTCCCCAAGTGAGGGTATTGATGTCAATAAGTCCCTTGGTCTCTTCATGCCTCCACCAAGTGGAGGCCCTGTCTCTAAGCAAAAGGATTGTGAACCATGCCTTAAGGTTGCTACCATAATTTCGCAACCCAAAGCACCTCTCCAGGCTTAACAACCAAGCCTCAGCTCCTGCCCCATCTTCTTCTCCTGTGAAGGGAGGCGGTTTAAGCCTCATCAACTCTATGATCTAATTCCTGATATCGGAGGTGCCCTATCGAGTCTCTGTGCACCTCTGCTAGGAACACCACTTGGAACTACAATGGATTCATCTTTCTAATCTATCTGATTCCCTCCTACTCTAGGAGGTAGGCTCCTACTTCTCTCTCTTTCCTGATTAACAGGTGGCATGCGGTCTAGAATGAGCTCAGCCAGGTTTTGAAAGGCCAACAAAAGTGCTGCATTAGGATCAAGAGGGGGTTCAAGAGGTGGATTCTGATCCCTCCTACAATCCTCTACTTCAGGTCATACCTCTACGTGTGTCGCGGGGATACGTCGCTGACCACGCCCTTGCTGATGGGCTTGACGAGTGACAGGTGGCATCCTACACATGCAAGACAAATTTAGTGATAATGTAGTGGGTTAGGTTCCCAATGTTGCTAAACATGGCTCTGATACCAAAATGTCATGCCCAAAAGTTGGACAAAAACATGCAATCAAATTTATTTTTTTAAAACACACTAAGGAGGATAACAGTACTACCATATGGGTAACATGTGCACACAAAACAGTGCAACGGGATAAAAGAAACTAGAAGGGTTCCTTAAGCTACAAACTTGATCTATACGCAAACTGAGGCAGTTGACCAAAAGTCAACCAGGGTTGACCAAAAGTCAACTATACTCTAAAATGTGTGAAAGGTAAGCACTAGGGTTTGTTAAACCCTAAGGAAGACTCATACATGCAAATCAAGATAGTTGACTAAAAGTCAACTAGGGTTGACCAAAAGTCAACTATACTTCAAAATACGTGGAGGGTCACTAGGGCCTACTAAGTTCTAAAGAGGGCCAAGGAACGCAATTCAAGATGGTTTACTAGAAAGTCAACCCATGTTGACCTAAAAGTCAACTATCACTGAAAAGCGCAAAAATGAAACCCTAGGGTCCAGAGGCTGCATGGAACACCTGGTTTGAAACTTGGGTCAAATGCACATGGTTTGACCATGGTTGACCAAAAGTCAACCATTCTCGATAACGGTCAACGATAAAGAAATTACCCTTAGAAGGGGGGGTCGATGAGATGATGAGGGAGTTGGCTAGCCCGATGATAATAAAAAAAATGTCTATCCATACTAATAGTTCATTTAATGAAAAGGACATAACCTTCTAACATAATAACTTTAATTTAAATAAATTTAAATTAATACTCTTTATTTATAATTAAGCAAATCAGGCATTA
>MU225567.1:3554365-3590794 GCA_018584345.1 Thuja plicata
AGTCAAATAAAACTTGGGTAGAAGAGAGAGTGAGGTTAACCAAAGTCACACTCCTCTTCCAAATTCGCTCAAAACTGAAAATGACACTTAAAGGGAGAAATAAATGAGTTTAGAGGCTCATTAATGATATAAAATGACCCCTAACCCATAGGGTACCAAGTTGGGTGACTAAAACTGACCCTGGTTACCTCCTGGGAGCCCAAAAGACCCTCTAAAACTCACCCTGAAGTTAACCTACGGATTTCTAAGTTAAAAGACTTCTAGAAACTTCTAACCCTGGGGTAAGCTTGGGTACTACTCCTAGATGAACTTAGTTAAGCCTTAACTAACCTTGGTCTCCCCTTTACTAGCCATGTCAATAATTAAATTACAACAATTGCCAAACAGGGCACATTAAATTAAAACAAATGACATGACTTATTCACATAAACATTTACTAATTTAATAACACACATGAAAACCATGTTTACGAAATAAAAACATAAAAATGAGGTCCATGTCTCTTTATATAGATAGGACCTTCGAAATCACAGGTATTTACATAGGTTCCAGTATTGAGTCCCCGATTTAGATCCATGGTCAACTTTTCCTACACACTTAATGCACACATCAGTAGATCCAAAATAACATAATATGAAACATAACACAACATCAATGATATACATACATATAACCCATATTTTCATTAGAACTGAATTAACCTAGCATCGATTTCCTAAACCAAATTCATCATGTAACATTCATACATTTTAGATCCATATAAGACATCAACATAAACTAAAACTGAATCAGAACATAAAGCATCTCAAAAGTACCCTGATTACAAAATTAGGTGTTGAATATATAACACAGGATTCCACCAATCCTCAAATGTATAAAAAGTCTTTGATAGTCAAAGTATTTCAAATCATAAACTAGTGAAAGCATGAGATCAAAATAGTAAAACTATAATATTCTAATGTAGGTCTCATAGGAGAATAAGAAAAAGAACAAGCAACTAAGAGGGAGAAAAGTTAGAAAAGAGATACCAAAGTATGTCATTATCAATTGATAGTTTTTCCATCAATGCCAAAGAGGGAGATTGTTACTCAAATTATGGTGATGATGATGAAGACTGGGATAAGAGGTATACAATATTGTAAAAAGGATTAGATCAATTGTTCTTTTTTCATTGATGTCAAGAAATTGATTTATGGTTCATATTGAGTTGTCATACCATTCAGAGTATGTTTTAATTGGGCAGTTAATACATATCAAACAATGATAAGATCATATTGGTATAGTTGTTTTATACTTTGTATTTGATGTTATCAAGTAGGTAAAGAATATTGGTCAAGTCGGTAAAGGGAACAGTTAAGCTACTGAGCAGGATGAAGTCTATCAGTAAAGGGAAGTGTTTGTAGGTAAGAGACACTGAGACACCAAGAGAAAACCTAGACATTAAGTACATGAAGGTTAGTTACTAAGCATGAAACACAGATCAAAATGACATTTAATGAAGATCCATAGTGATGTAGCAGATCCCAAGGATAAAGAAGAGTTAGTTACAGAGATCTACAATTAGGAAAATTCAAGGTGATGATCTATGATAAGGATTAGGCAAAAAAATTGATGGTACGACTGCCAAGAAAAGTTCAAGTTCTAAGGTGATGCTAACATGGTTCACTAAGTATAAAAGTCATTGAATTAGTTAAAAAAGTTGATCTAACGGCTGAGAGTAAATGAAGGAAAACCTAATCAAGGAGATTAAGAGGAAAACAAATTCCTATATAAAGATGAATTTGAATGATAGAGAGGCTGGTGAGTTGAAGTGTGGATGTGCAACTGAGTGAAGCAGTGAAGCAAAAAATGTCAAATCAAGTCTAGAGAAGAGACTAATAATGCATTGAAGCTAGTAGTCAAAGAACGCATAAGGGATCTCATCAAGCAAGAGGTAGTTATAGTATTACAGATGAAATTCTATATTATCTCTTATTAACATTTGTAGCAGGAAAATCTCTTAACCGAGTAGACATAATAGTATTTTTGTAAAATCCTTGTGAAAGGTGACATTGTAAAAGAGTGTTCAAAGCCCTTTAACCAGGCCACTCCTAACAGGGTGAAGATCCTAACAGATCTGAGGTAAATCTCCAAATAGGGTCACATTTGACAATGTGCATTCTAATATTTAACATGATTGGATTTTAACCGAGTATACTTCAGAAGAGTATTTTTAGTTGTGGGTAATAATTCCCACAGAGGATTTTCCCAAATTGGGTTTCCTCATTAAATGTTGGTGTTATATGTGTTGAATTTTATTGTGCATGACATATGTTGATTACTTAAGTTATTTTTTATTCAGTTAATGTTGAAGTTTGTCTTACCGAGTTGAATCAAAGTTTAAGTTTTTAAGGTTTATAGATTCACTATTTTCTAATTCACCTCCCCACCCTTTGTAAAAAAATAAGAAGGGGCATGAAAGTCCATAAAATAGGCATAATAGGTCTGGGTAGGAGTTGGCCTACATCAATGAGGCTATTTTATGCCCTAATAGAAATACTATAAGTATCTAGTAAGGAGTTTCCACTTAAAGATTAAATTATCAAAGATATATTGGAATTGAAGACCTTAAGGTAGAATACAAAATCCATATAAGGTGGGGGTCATGCAACAATAGGGATCCTGTGACAGGTCTTGTTGAAATTTTTTATGTCCTCTTGCATAACTCTCTTAATGGTGATCAGTTGTTGGAGCAACAAGTATTAGTCTCCCTTATCTAAACATTTCTCATAGAAAGGGTTCCCCAACTCATCCCAATTTGTGATGGAGTTGGGTGGGAGTGAGAAATACGAGGCTTGAGCTTTAGCTTTGAAAGAAGTTGTTAGAAGCCTCAAAATAATGTCATGTTCCATGATATTATGAAGTGTGTAGGACCCTGCCACATCTTGAAAATTTTCACTAGGAGTTTTAGAATCTTCTCTGGAAAAATTAGGAAGAGATTTTAGAGCTTAAGTAGGCATATTCCCCCTGATACCTAGATGGGTTGAGAAAACAAAATGGATTCCTATATTCCAAGCCACAAAGATCCTATGAGGATTCTAAGCCATTTGTCATTTCTGTACTTTACCCAATTGCTAAAAACCTCCATAATGGAAAAATACCAAAGGTGGGACAAGAAAATGCGGTGGAGACACGGTTTGGGATCTAGTGACTAGTTTGTCACTCATACAGCTATTCAAACTTCATGCAGTATATTTATGTGGTTCCACTAGGTGTCCTAGGAAAAAGAATTTTTGATATCTAAAATTGCTTTTAGACACGTAGCCTATCAAAATCTTAGTGAATGGGGGACCTTATGCTATTTCACTGAGAAACCTATGGGATTTTAGAATCTAAGTCTCCATTTTTGTGAAAGGGAAAAGGGAAATAAGTTCTACTAACATATTCGAAGGAGAAACACCAAGCTTTTAGAACTCTTTAAAATTAAAATGCATAGGATATTCAAAAAAATGTAATCTCAAGGCAACTTTACTACTAGTATGCATTCAGGAATAGTCACAAATATATGAAAAAGCCTTCAATATAAGACATAGAATAAAACACACAATGATAAATATAGAACAACAAAGATTATAGCATTATCTATCCAACAAAAATCAAAGATGCATGCACTAAAGTCAAAAAAATAGTACAAAAATATACATGAACAATGAATATTGAAAATACCAAAGGGATAGAAGCACGATTGATTGTATTAATAATTATTCAATTATATAATATATCGTTTGAGGCTTGCAAAAAGTATCTTTTCATATATCTATTAGAGTCCTCTATTCTATCTAAAAAATACTTCCTACAATACAAAGCTCAACCTTATATAAGTTAAGGAACCATCTAATTATAACACTAAGAAGAGAGTAGTTGTAAAAAATGCTAGGCATCCCGCTCTATGAAGCCAAGTAGCTCCAATTTTTTTCATTGGCCCTGAGAAAATGACAACTAGCCATCAGTTTGTTAATAGGATCTAATTCTCCATTACTTATCACAAATACTATCTTATCGGATCAAATCTTTGCTAATTTACTCAGCTACCACCTGATATGGGATTCACCATTAATTCTCCCACCTACTTCATGAGAAAAATGTCTGAATTGAAAGAAAACAAGCTCGCGGACACAGGACACATGACACATGGAAATATATTTTTTTTAACTTGGAGATGACATGTGACATACAAGTGTGAAAGCTAGTCTCAAAAAAAAAGTGAACTCCTTCAAACACCCACAAGGCTACCACGTGGTTCACTGTGTGATGAGGATATTAATTTAACTAATGCATGGACCCACCAGAAAAAAAGGAAAATCAGCAAGCACTTTCTTAAAATATGTGGCACTCGAGCGGAGACTTCCTTTACAAATAAAAATATGCTTGACTCAAAAACATGTCGTGCCAGCGAGTGGCAAGCACACATGGTTGTGGAGCTTTTGGTGAAGGAAAAAATTATATGTTTTAAAATGCATGCCAAAATGACAAGTGGCATGTGTAATCACATAAAAATAGTTATGTAGACCATAGACCCCCAATCTAAACAATTAATCAAGAAACCCTAATCTATATAAACCCTAAGTCCTAAATCAAACAGGCAATTCCTCAATCTATCAAATTTGAACTGATCTGACCTAAACCCTAGGTCCTAATCAATCATCATACTTGATTAATTAATTAATTCCTGAAATCATAATATATTGGCAAATAAACCTTAAGATAATTATTTAATTGATATTCTGATATATTAATTACATAAAATTACAAAACTATCAATTAAATAAAAAAGAGAATTAAATTAATTAATAAAAAAAAAATGCATTCAAAATTATTTAAATTATTAAAAAGGCATATGACATCATCAAATCCAGTTAATTGATTATCAAAATGGAAAAAAACTAGTTCCACTCAGTTAACTGATTCTCCACTATTTATCATTTTGGAAACATTTCAGTTAATTGAAAATTGATTTTGGAAGTTTCCAAAATAACTGATTAGTCAGTTCAGTCAACTGACTCTTTTGACCAAACAAATCGCTTGCACATGGATTGTGCTTCTTCAATCAAATTTGAGCCACTCTTTTCTTTTGATCTCAACCATGGATTCGAGAGAGATTTCTATAAAAGAGAAACTCATTTCCTTCAGAAAGGATCCTAACTTTTATTATTTTTATTATACTGCATTTTCTTTTCTATCATTCTTAGCTTTCAATTTCAATTACCTTTAATTGTTATTACTTTCAAACGTGCAAATCTAATTTAGAGCATATTTCATTTGGTGTTATTAAAATGAATCAATCACACTTCAATTTGGTTCTCTTAAAATTGAATCTTAATTATCTTTCGATTAACAACAATCTGCATCTTGCATTCATCATTTTAGATCAATCATCTAGATTAAAAATCCTTCATTTAATATATTGGTGTAGTCACTGAGTTTGCGATGACCTGAGAGAAAACTTGTACTCCTGCCTACTAGAAGGCAATGGGTTGTTGTTGGTTAGTGTAGTTGTTTATTTTGATTTCATATTTTCTAACCCGCTAACCACATAAAGACTCATTGAAGTGTGTGTGTTTGTTGTACAGCTTGCAGGTACCCAATTTTCACGCATACATTTCTGGCAGCCACCATGGGGCTCAGTCATCCATTTGAGCCAAACCCTTCCCACGTTCACTTTGATCCAAATCTGGCTCCACCATCACATCTAGGTCGTTGTTTCGGTTCAAAACAACTATAAATATGCCTATACTTGAATCTGTGGCAAAAAAAAATTTCATACAAAGGCCATACGACCTCAGAATGCAAACCAAGGCAGATCTCCTACACGCAGACTTAGCGATAGTTTTCAAAAATTTGTTTATCTATATTTTAACCCAACATCCATGCCCTCTGAGTTTTATCTTTTATCTGTTCTGCCTGTGCATTCACTGTGTATTTGATTTCAATGGTCATATCCAACCACATGCCACCGAGATTGTGCTTTTATATTGTTAATGTTAGAAATATTAAGAAAATAAATAGAGATTAGGAAAATAGGAAAGAATCCAAGAGAGAGTTTCAAGAAGAATTTTACCAAAACCAAGTGAAAGAAGGCGATTCAAGATCTTTCACCAAAGAATACCAAGAAGCACAAGATCAACATGAAGACAATATTTTTGAAAGGGAAAAAATAAGAAAAAACCCTTGTGCATAAATATGAATGAGGCAAGAAGCCAAGAGAGAGAGAGAGAGAGAGAGAGAGAGAGAGAGAGAGCTCATTAAAATATTACAAGAATGAGAATGATAGAAGAGAGAAGAAATCCAACTTGTGAGAACCAACTTAGAACTAAGTGAGAACCCTAGAACCCTAAGAAGTGTGTGAGAGTCGTCTCTTAAGTAGAGATGAGTGGAGTATTTTTCATGTAACTCTCATACTTTATGTGTGCCACATTCACATTTGGTGTGTTCCATGTGTAGGAATCCTCTTAAGGAGGAATATCTAATTTCCTTATTAAAGGAATTAAAAATAATATGACATGTCTTTGGTATATATTTTAATTACATAGATACCAAGGAAAGATTAATTCTAACATCCCCCTTTAATCATTACTTGGGGAGATGAGATCAATAGGTATCACACCCAAATGTTTACAATTATTTTGAGATGGTTCTTTTGAAAGAGTCTTCAAAAGATTGTTGATAGCTTGATCATCATGTATTTCTTCAACTGGATTGGTGGAGCTTGAATGGTACATAGGAGTGTTTGCTAAGTGGATATCACTTTGACAATACAAAGATGTAATTTCTTGCGGAGGGGGGCCCAAATCTTCAAGTGAACATTGAGATTCTTGAGACACATTTATGTATTCTGTATATTCATTTGTAGTAGAAAATAGAGGTGGACCATGATCAACACCTGAGCCTACAATAAGGCAAGAACCACTAGTAGAGCGCCCATCATTGGGATTGCCTAGTGCTGAATCAGTAACACTTTGGAAAGAAAAATCATATTGTGAATCATCAATCATATAATCAGGAATGCAATCTTTAGTTGCATGAAATTTTTTTGTAACGTATTCATCATAATATGAAACATCAAGAAGAGAAGAGCTACCATCATTATCATTAACCTCCACAACTATAATAGGATTAGTACCATCATTATGAATTTCATCTTGAGTAATGCACATATCTTGCAAAGTAAATTAAGAAAGTTAGAGATCATTTCCTCTTCTTTTTCAAGAACATCATCGACATAAGAGCAAGGATCATCAAATTGCATTGCATCATAAGGAGAGAGCATATACTCACTTTGAGTAGGAAGATAGTAATCAAGAGGGTTATTCCAAGAGTAGCCTTCATCATAATATTCATGAGATAAATAGTATTATCATCATAGTGAGAATTAGACATCCCATATAGAATAGAAAAAGCTTGACGAGTGTTATGATAAATAGAATTTTGAGTATTAGGATTAGATGACTTCTCATGTTTAAGTTTCTTAAAACAAGTATTGATCACATGACCATCTTTCCCACAATAATTACAATGAGGTCTATTAGAATTATTATGATAACCATTATTATGATTATGATTATTAAATCTATTATTATGAGATCTAGACATGAAAGCATGTTCATTAGATTTGATTGAGCCAAATTGAATTAACTTAGCCTCTTTTTGACGTAAAACTTGTTGAGATATAACATAAGTTAATTGATTTGCTAACAAAGGAAGAGCTAATTGAGAATGAATATTAGTAATGAATTATTGAAATTGTCTAGGAACACATTTTTTTAAAATGATATGAATTAGTCGAATTTGAGATTAATTTACTCCTAAACCAGTTAATTGACTTCGAAAAGAATCAAATTTAAGAAAAAAATCATCCATAGTTGAGAAATTCGTATACCTGGGATCCTCCAATTGATCTTCGATTTGGATCTTTCAAGATTCATTTGCACTATCGAAAGTATTTTTCAAAATAGTACATGCTGCATGTGCTTCAATGCAGTGGGCAATTAAAACATATAAATCTGGATGTAAATAAATGCCTATAAGGCCTAAAGCCTCATCATTTTTCTCATTCCAAGCATCAATATCTGCCTTAGAGGCAGTAGTAGTGGGAACAAAAGTCGCACTAGTCGCCACATCAAGAATATGTTTAAAGAAAAAAATAAATGTAATATGAGCCTTCCAAGCGTGATAATTGGAACTTGTTAATTTAATTTCTGAAATTAATATTGACATAATGAATTAAAAGAACCAAAAAAACAAGTTGAAGAATCAAATAACGAAGCTAAAAAACTAATTTAACACCAATAGTAAACTCACATATGCAAGAAATTTTTCAACTATTAAAAAAATTTAAATTTAACTATTAAAGTGATGAAACAAATTTTGATTGCAATAAAATAATGAATTAGAAATTGATTACAATTTATAATGAAAAATGAACGAGGGTTTAAGATGATTTTAAAAAAAGATCTAAATGAAACAAAATGTATAAGTGTTTAACTTTAATGTTAAAAAATTAGAATAAATTTTGTTAAATTTAAACAAATTTGAATTGGAAGAATCTAATGATTAGGCATTAAATAGAATCTAATGATTAAAGATAGACTAAAATTAGAGCTGAAGAAACCTGCAGAAAATCATAAATATGTTAAAATAATTAAAATGATTAGATGGTAAAAATAGATTGCGGCTTAAATTATTCTGGAAAACTGCAGAGATATGGTTGTCTCAGAAATTTAGTCCTAGTGCGGGGGCAATATCTCCCAACTCAATCATTGGATTTGGCTGGATTTGGGATATATTGGTAAGAGGAAAATTACGAAGGATCTCACCGGAGCGATTGACGAGATAATATTAGAAAACAAATTTATGCTCAGGTGAGTATGGGTCTATATTAAAGTAATATAAACAACAAACAAATAAAGAACCAAAGATGAAACAAGAGTTTTAACCAAATGAATCTAGAAGTGTGTGAAACGCTGCAAAAATAATTTTATGCCTACAACAAAACAAAGAGATAAGCCTACAACAGAGATGAATTTAAACGAAGATTTAAATTTTAGAAATAGATTTATAACAACAAAAGATATATGAACAAAAATGTATGAAATGGAAATATTTGTGAAATTGAAAGAACCATATCTCAGCGTGCAAAGATAAATAGATAGAGAAATGAAAAAATAGACAAAAAGGTGATAGAAGAAGCTTATTTAATTACTGATGACAAAAAACCTGCAAGATAGAAGCTATGAGATAATAAAAACTATAAAACTTGCAAGAATGATAAACCCTGCAAGAATGATAGAGCATGCAAGAATGAAATCCCTTGCGGTTTCCCAATAGAGGGTGAATATAAAATGAGATTGAAATGGGTTTGGCTAAAACCAGCCAAACCAAAAAAAATTAAAAATGCAACTCTCTGGCGGCAAGCCGCACAAAGAGGGTTAGAAAACAAAGCAAAAAGAAACCTACAACAAATGTTAGATCAAGAAAACCTGCAAACACTCAAACAAGGATTAACAAGCTCTGATACCATGTTAGAAATATTAAGAAAATAAATAGAGATTAGGAAAAAAAGATAGAATCCAAGAGAGAGTTGCAAGAAGAATTTTATCGAAACCAAGTGAAAGAAGGTGATTCAAGAGCTTTCACCAAAGAACACCAAGAAGCACAAGATCAACACCAAGACAATGTTTTTGAAAGGGGAAAACTAAGAAAAACCCCTTGTGCATAAATATGAATGAGGAAAAAATCCAAGAGAGAGAGAGAGAGAGAGAGAGAGCTCATTACAATATTGCAAGAATGAGAATGAGAGAAGAGAGAAGAAATCCAACTTGTGAGAACCAACTTAGAACCAGGTGGGAACCCTAGAATGCTAAGAAGTGTGTGAGAGTCATCTCTTAAGTAGAGATGAGTGGAGGAGTTTTCATGTAACTCCTATACTCTATGTGTGCCACATTTGCATTTGGTGTGTGTCATGTGTAGGAATCCTCTTAAGGATGAATATCTAATTTCCTTATTAAAGGAATTAATAATAATATGACATGTCCTTGATATATATTTTAATTACATAGTTACCAAGGAAAGATTAATTCTAACAATTAAATTCAAGGGTTTGTATAAAAACTGGATCTTTTCCTAACACCCAACACATGTGGGAGTAAAACTTATCCTCACCACTACGCTGCCTCCCACTTCCTCCTCCCTCCATAGCCCACTTCCCCAACTCCCGCACCACTACACCCCCATACCAAGCCACATCCCTCTCCCCATGCCATGCCACTAGTCAACCTCCCCCTTCCCGCGATCAACTCCTGCTCTTGCTCCTTGTGCAGCTTCAAACCCTCTCCACACCCTAGTTACTCCCCACACTGCCATCCTAAACCCCACAACACTTCCCATTTAACCCTGCACACTTCTATTTAAACCTGCTTCAATAACCCTTCCCCACACAATGCCACCTCAGCTCTCCTCACACTACTTGCCCACCCCACCCGCACCATAGTTTCATTGGGTAAGCAGTATTCATTGAATATTTCAATCCTCGCCCATTGTATTCAAACATATAATCCATGAGAAAGGAAGAAAAGGTTTTCATATCCATCGCCAAAATATGATTCATGTTTGCCCCTTTTGTGGAGGAATCCATCACCAAATCCACTTTCCTTCCACCGTATTTTTGTTGTCTACATTTCATTTGAGAAGAATCCCTCATCGTTTATGCCTCTATGCACTCCACCCTGCCCTATAACCTCCCAGTCTGCTCAGCCTCCACAACACCACTGCCCACCACCACTAGCGGCCACTTTAGCTGAGAAGCCCTCTAAATGGGCCATGTCACCTACCAAATCAATAGGGGAGGTTTTGTTTTTCCACGCACACAGTTCTCTTGTGGAAAATTTGACGGTTGTCGAGCTATCAAACGGGCTAGATTGGCTTCTATGCGACGTCTAGAAAATAGTCAATTTTAATCATAGAGTTTGCTGACATCATCACATATTTTAATTTTCTTCCCTTCACCATATTTTTCTTTGAAATTATAGTTCATATTCAAACCATCATATCTTGCTCCTTTTAAGTCCTTTTTCGAGCAATGTTTTTTGATTTGGGTTAGAATTTCCTAATGATCACTGTGGTGGGGTTAGTTTCTAGTTTTTCTTTTCTAGTTGTTTAGAAATTGCACTTTTTGATTATTTTATTTGGTTAATCCTTTGTTTTGTAGCTTCTAGAGCCTAGTACGAGCTCATACATTAATATTTTTTTAGTGCAATTTTTTTTGAAAGTGCATATTTTTTGTCTACTTTCTAAATATGCAATCAGATTTCTAATTTTCTAATTTTTATAATGCTAACCAATCTTTGGCTTTGTTTTTCTTGAGCTTATCTTTTTATTACATACTAACATTGGTTTGCAAGATTTTTTAAATGAAGAAAAAAATTTAAACTACTAATGATTTTGATGCAGGATGCTTGTCGAAGACTTTGTGTGTCTTCCAAAACCATCATGTTTGCATTTTGTAGTTAAATAACACTTCAAATTTGGTGCTTAAAAAGAATTATTTTTCTTAAGTGTTTGAAGTGTAATTTATATTTGTAATCCCAAGGAATTGCATGAACGTATCCTCTCCCCTTTCCTTCATGGATATTGGGTGTAAGAGAAATTCATGCAAATATTTTAGTGTGGCTACCTCCTGAGAGCTTTAACAAAGCTAGTGAGAGTGGCTTACCCAACTGGTAACATGCTAAATCCAAGCCCTTATGAACTAGTATATAAGAAATGTCATTATGATTAGTGTCACATTGAACAAGTGTTGATTATGTTATACCAAGCAGAAGATCTCCCTCAGTACCCTTGTGGTGCGTAAAAACCTACATAACGTAACTTCTGTAGGCTGGGAGGCCTCCATAATGAAGCTAATCTTCTGCAAGTATAACCACCTAAACGGGTGCCTTAATTAAAACACTTTATTGTAGTATCCAAAAACCCTCTATTTGTTGGTGCGAAAGATCAGAGACCGACTAAGATGTCCCACATTTTCACGGCGCTTAGTAGAGACAACAATCCCTTGGGAAGTGAATACCCTTTGGATTTGAGGATTTGTGTGCCTAAGAAGTGAGTGCACAATAAGGATGACCCCGTGCCTCCAAGCTTATAAGTTGTCCACTATGAGTAGACTTGGTTGAACTTTGGTTCAAGTGGGAATTCAATAGATATTGCCCTGGCTTACCTAGGATTGTGGTGTGTCTGTTCTTTTTTCAACAAACATTCTTCTTGATGTGTCTTGCGTGAGTGAAATATCAAACATCAAAAAGCTCAAACAACTCAAAATATGTACTCTTAGGTGTTAAACTATCAACTCTTGTTCAATTTTCTGCATCTACTATAAAAAATCTAGAATTTAGTCGAATTATTGTCCAATTTTTTCTTCCATCACATTGGTTCTATCTAGATTTTCTCAAATCTGTGCTCTCAACATCATCACTAGTTTGTCATTAACTATGATCTATTGAGAGTTTGACTCATTGTTGTTTTGAAATCTAACTTTTCTATGATAGTCCAAGTGACTTGTTACTTTATTCATCTTTGTCTGTCTTTTCCTTATCCTGAGTTATGAGAGTAGGTTCATTAACCTTGACTCAAGATCAGAGTTGTTTCTATCTCTCTCTCAGTTGGACTTTATCTCCTTTTTCCTTTGGTCTTGGACTTAATCAACATTTTAGATATCACTTCAGCACCTGTCAGTCAATCAAATGATTCATCATACCTTCTCTTCAATCTTCTAAGAAAGTGCATCAATACAATCTTACAATGTCTGAAAGAAAATGGGCTAAACCTTATGGTCCTAACAGTGCACAAGAAGAGATTCTTATGGCAGCTTTATCAAAACAACTCTAAACTTTGAAATTTGAAATCCAGGAATTAAAGGGGGAAAAGGATACACAATCAAACAAATCCTCATCAAGCTCAATCTATCCTTTTCTATTTGATCATGATCAAGCAAGTGGCTATAAAGCCCTAAAAGCTATTGAAAACACCACGAAGTCTTCCTCCAAAGGGATTAGTAACCTCTTGAAATAAAAACCATGGGTTAAATGCAAGAGGTACTTCACTCCTTTAGGAAATTTTTATGAATCAACATTAGAAGAACATCTTGAGAATAATCTCATCACATTGCCTCAAGCCACATCACGTGGATTGAAAGTCTTGAGTACCTATTGTGCATATCATCGACACAATGAGCATAAAACTTTATCTTGCATTGATTTGAAACATAAAATCCAAGATCTCATAAATGATGGCATAATCAAAGTGGAAAATCCTAATGGTTCATCTAATATCAACCATGATCAATATCAGGAGTCCATGTCTAGCAATTGTTTGCATATCACATCTACTTCTTCCACCATTCCTCCATCTCCTAAAGCTTCATCATCTCTATCAAGAACTGAGCCTAATGATGACTATGTCTACCATCAAGGACTACCTCTAAAAGAGATCCAAGCTAATCAGCATACAACTGCAAGTCTTTCTTAGGATTCAAAGATCATAGACCCAAAGCATCCATGTGCTTCAATGCTTATCATGCCTACTCAAAATTATTGTCCATTAGCATGTCAAGAATCCTTCATGCAGGTCAAAACTCCTACCTTGTCCTTAGAAGTGGCTCCATGTTAAGAGGGAAATCCAAAGTGTGAAGAAACAAATATCGGTAATGATCAAGATCAAGACACCATCCATCCTCATCCAATAGTTGACCCAAGTCACATATCTCAATATTCCCATGATGATTTTATCATCCCCTTCCATTTCTTCCAAGATCATAGCTCTCCATCTCCCAAGAAAGATCAAGATGTCCTTTCCACCATCTCTAATGAACCTATTGAAAATTAAGAGATAAGTACCCTTTTAAAACCATCTAATGATCCTTGTCAAGATCAGAGTATCCCATCATCCCTTTGTCATATTCCTCCATCTCTAGAAACCATCATTCCTCAAAATCCCTTGCATAAAAATAAATCCCCTCAAGCTTTAGCTGCTCCTATCAAAATTGCTCCTATCAAGGATAACGCCTTCAAACCTTCCATCTATTTTGGGTCCTTATATCCCTCCATCCAACATGCTTGTCACTACTAGCTTGTCATCCACTTACCCTATCCCCTATCAAGATCAACAAAGACAGACATCCTTGACTCCTTATTATCAATCCATCTATATGAACCATCCATATTGACCCTATCCATCCACACTCCCCAAGTCTTTTGGAAGCAATTTGGATGTGCAATGAAGAAATCATAAATAAAAGAATCCACTTACATATGAAGATCACTATGTCCAATCTAATCAAAATGGGACTACAAAGAAAAAGGAAATATTCAAGAGACCACAAGGGTCCACTGAGAAAATAATAATATCAAAGAAAATATGAGTTCCTAAATTGATCATGCAAGAATTGAGTTCTAAATCATCCAAAAACAAAGGAAAATCAAAAGCTACATGGATTCCCAAGTCTCTTCTAAAGGACTTGGATACAAAAAGAAAATCAAAAGCTATGTGGATTCCCAAGTCTCTTTTAAAAGGCTTGAACAAAAAGGAAAAGTCAGAGTTGGCATCCAAGCTTCCAAAGTCTTCCACTTCATCCCCATCTAAACATCTCCCATCTTCTAACTCTATTTTGGGTCCTCATGTCCCAAAATCCATTGCCTTGAATACATCACCCTCTTATCAATCCATCTTGGGTCCTTGTATACCAAGATCCATATCCACTCATCCATCAAAGCTTGAAGCTATTCCATCCACTTTTCCTCCATGTGTCCACTACCCTTCAAGGTGTGTGTCAATGTTGATCTTATCACTATTTCCATATACTTCTACACAAACCCTTCAATACCCTATCCAATATCCCACACCTACCTACTACCCATGTATCCCATATCCTTCCATTCATATTATATAATCCATCACATAAATCCTTGGCTACAATCTCTCTTATCCTTCATATCAATCTTCTCTACCATCACCCCATCAGCATCTTTGATCATACTTTTAGCAGCCTTGGCCCATCATAGCATATCCTTCAAAGGAGCACTATCACAAGAGAAAGAAGCTTAAGTTCCTCCATAAAATCAAAACAAGTACAAAAAAAGGAAAGAAAAAAAAATTTGCCTTGGTGAAACGTAATAAACAGGTGCCTTGGTAGAAAAAGTAAAGATAAATCAATCTGTCCTATGGTGAAAACCACTTCTCGTGGCACCTTGGATAAGTACCATGATGAAAACCTGGAAAACAGGCATCACGCATAATCCTTCCTACTTGCACTTTTCACTTGGGGGTAATTTCCTTCCATGTCATCTTATCCATCATCTCTTACATCCATCTAGCCCATGAGCATCCATGTTCCTTCATGTGATCTTGATGATTGGTCAGTATTATACCCTCTGCAATTAAGGATCGTACATCCTCCTTATAGTGACTTTGCAATAAAAAATACCAACTATCATGCTAAGAACATCATACTGAGCTCATTAAATTATTGACCAGGGAACATAAACTTGAAATGGTATCAAAAAAGTATATGCTCTAATCCACTCTAGGAGTCATCACCATTTAAGGAATAAAAATGTTGAAAGGAACACTGAACTAGGAAATAGAATTAACAGCTTAATCTAAAGATATAAGAGCGTGTTGTAATAGTAAACTAACTATCTGCCTATGCTACAGGAACAACCAATAGTGCTATTACGAGTGGCTACAGGAGAAACAAAGTCCTAAATGCTTCAAATGACTTGCAACTATTTCCTACTGAACTATAAACTGATTTCACCTTCTGCGTGGGCCCCCATAGAAGAGTGAATGAACAAAAACTTAGAGACTAGGAATCAAATATTTCATTTATTCATTCATGCAACAAGAGTACAATATTGCAAAAAATAAGATTTTATTTCCTTCTTCACTAGATTACATAAAAGGTTCCCATAATACTAACTAGCTAAGGAACCAGGACTTCCAACTTATTTAACAATAATTCTAAAACAGAACTTTTAGCAACTCGGCTCCCCCAACATTAGGGATATCAAAATCATTAAGATACATAGTCAACATTATTGAATGTGGGAATAGCTGTATTCAACTGCACACAAATCGAGGAGTGTGTTACTGCTGGATTTACTCCTTCGTGGCTATTATTTAGCATTGACCTAATCTCCAACAGAAAACCGCTATCGCCTGAGAGAAGTGGAGTCATCATGAGCCCCACAACAGTTGGTCTCCTGAAAGCATCACTTTGTTCTTTAATGCTGACCTCTTCTTTACCCATGGTTCCAACATTTCCTTTAAAAGATTAGCATGCATATGTATCCAAGACAAAAATCCATAATAAGTTTCTTCACTAGCTTTCTCCCATCACATGGCTACAGGAAAAACCACTCGACTTAAAGTAGGACAAAAAGATACCAAATTTAGTTTCACATAACCATGTAACATACAGATCTAGCATATTTATAAACTTAAAATGTTCCACAAACATTCACATACTTATGTATATAGCACATGAAACTATAAGTTAAATAGGCCTTATATTGGCCTCATCATTTCCCCCCAACTTGGCCTTTTGTTGGTCCTCCAACAAATAGATAATTTTTCAACCTTTCTTGCATTTTGAGATCAGCAGCTGCACTCTATCCAATACCTCCTTTTTCCAAGCTCCAATAAAATCCTTTAGTGTCCTTGTTTGATTCCCACTTCTTTACTTCCCCTATCATGTCATAGTCCTCTAAATTTACTGAATTAGCTCACAAAGGGGAAATAAGCAAGGGTGTTTGGAATGTAAGTGGCATCCAGTAGCACTGTCTTACCCTGCCCAATGAAACATACCAAGGAGCATGCCTATTTACCATTATGAAATTAAGGGGTGAATGTGGCTCTTTATTTCTCAAGTCCCTAGTCATGTTCATCCAGCGTCATTGAATTGATCTTGTTGCTTCAGGTAACTCAGTGTCAACCATCTGATTGTACTCATTGAAGGCTGCCTCCCTAAGAGGATCAATGATTTTTCTTCCTAACTCTGACTAGGCTAATTTCATCCATTCATAGTAATAGGGCTTGCGATTCTTGGCTTCAGGTCATAGGTCTAGAGGAATTTCATCTTCTAGCTCTCTGTAGGATTTGGCTTGGGATTGCCTACTGATCTCATTCTGTATCCATGATATAAGTTCCCTTAACTAGATATCCCCAACATATGGCAGAGGATTCCAATTCCTATTATTGGGTACAAGAAGGTTGTGTAGGAAGAGTTCACATAACAGATTTTGAATGGTTGCAGGAGAACTATGAAAGGCTTGAAAGAATTCAAGGGGCTCATTTAATAATGAAGAATTATCCCTTACTATGCTAGTTAACTGATAATTCAATAATTTTTCTTTAAGAAACATAGCATAAATAGGAGAGGGAGGCCTACATCTCATTAGCTCAGGGATAACTGATGTTACCTTAGTCAATTCTCTTGAAGTTTTTCTACCTCCTCCTCTTTTTCCACAAGTTACTGATAATTCTGATCAATGACTTGGTGTAATGCCTTCTTTTGTTGTCTCCATTGATCTCTTTCCATTATTAATTAATTTTTTAGTTGAAAGATAATAGAAAATGGAGTCACAGGGCAAGGGATATCTAGCAGAGTACCTTCACCAAGGGTTTCTTCTGTTGCTTGTATATCAGATGAACTTTCATTTCCTGTAGGTCCATCCTCTGAGGGTTTTGGACAGATTATAATGGACCGCTCAAAATTACTACATTGTTGGGTAGAGGTAGCTAGTGCATCCAATCCTTGGTTTAAAAATTTCTCAGCCACCTTGTTGACAAAGCTCATATCAATACCAGAATTTTCTTCAAAAATACTCTGCTCTATTGTTGCAGGAGGTGAATCCGTCAGACCTTCTTCACTAGAAAAGTATTCCCATGAAATGCCATCATCATCTGATTCAATGAGATCATCAACAATTTGGAGTCCATGGGAAGATGGACCCCTCCTTTGGAACCTGTAAGATTGTTCATCAGAACTAGAATCATCTTTGGTTATTATATATTCTCTGTTAATTCTGACTCCAGGGGATTGTTTACCCTTGGCTGCAGGAAACTCACTAGGCAACTCCTGCTGACTATATTTTATTTCTTCACTTCTTGGCTCCTCGGTCTTAGGAATATCAAGACCAACTGATGACCCTGCTAGTGATGTATCTATGGGCATACTCTTCTTCTTCCTACAACTTGTCCTTAAAGGGGTTTCCTCCTTTTTTGTCAGCAATCTTTCACTTCTTAGAAGAAGTTTGAGCTACAGGATCCTATTTCTTGGCGTGTTTACAATAACCAAAGTCAGCTTGTTTCACTTTCTCCCTTCTATCTCTTATAGGATTTGTAGTTTCATTGGACGGGAAGGAGATATTTTCTTTAGAATCTTTCTCCTCAGAGATTTTCATCTTGCCCTTATTCTAGGATGACCCAGATGCAGAAGCTTCAGGAGCACGCCTAGGGTTCCTATACCTGGGCTTTCTTGCTGAAGAAGACCATGATCCTAATTCCTCAATGATCTTGAAAACCCCCTGTTTAGTTTGGACTTTCATTCCAACCCTAATCCTTAAAGGACTTAGGGTTTCCTTCTCAAATTATCCTAACATAAAATCCTCCCATGTCATGTCAGACTATTCTCTCAATACCTTTTCAACAATCAACTTAATTAGACAATGG
Source organism: Thuja plicata (assembly GCA_018584345.1). NCBI lineage: Eukaryota > Viridiplantae > Streptophyta > Pinopsida > Cupressales > Cupressaceae > Thuja > Thuja plicata. The sequence goes on from MU225567.1 coordinate 3,573,122, forward strand.
TGGGAGATAGTATTTGGCTTACCTTCTTGTACTAATGAATCCCTTTTCTTCAAGATTTTGAATAGGAAATTGGGTACATTTATGGGTCAGTTATCGTGTCATAGGAAGCATAGAAATTTGAAATGACCAGCATGCAAGTAGGCTTGATGTCCTTCAAAAGTGAAATACTTTATAATAAATACTACACACTGCTTGTAAGTTTTAGGTAGAGACATCCTGTTGGTACCCTATTTCTTGTCAATTTCCAATGGTGGGTCTGAATGCAGAGTGAATTGTGCTCTTGATGTTTCCAGGTCGAAGCTTTCTGAAAACTCTTCTCCTTCCTATGGTAACCCCATTACTTCTTCTGTGACTGGCTGTAAAAATGGTACCCTCAATCCTTTGACAGTGGCCACTCCATTATGCAGCATGTTCAAAAAATGCAATGCTACCTCTCCCTCCCAGCTGGTAAGCTTAAGAATGTAATCAATCCAATCCCTGGCTTGGAATTGTGGCATATAAGTTTGATTGTTTAGCAAAAGATCATGAATCATTGGTTCACATTGAATCAAATCACCACCCATTCCCTTAGAGTATGAAGGACACAAAAAAAGTTGCAGAGAGTACACAAAAACTATATCAAGAAAGTTGTAGAGAAGGTAAAAAGTGCGAAGCTATAGGTCTTGCAAAGATGGAAAGTTTTGGAGTTTCAAGTTTTTCAAGTGCTGTATGAGAAAATGAATGAAAATCTATCATTTCCCAAAATTTTAACTATTCATAATAACTCAACAGACGTCCATACTGGACACCTTTTCTTCTTTGTGCAAAATAAATCACTAGTTTTGAGGTTGTCATATCTCAAAAGCTAAATTGGGCAACAATCGTGTAAAAGGGTACAACATTTAAAAGTTTTAAAAACTATAGCATTCAAATATGTACATAGATATATAAAACAAATCACAGATTTCCTTCCCCCCCAACTTAAGTAAGAAATTGGTCACACAATTTCACATGAGACGAGAGCGAAGCCAATTAAAAACTAATTTATGAAGTAAATGCCAAATATAGTACACACAAACCTGATAAAGTACGGGAGGCCGCACAAAATTGTCATCCAATGTTGGGGAATAATTGATGTGGATGGGTGGAAGATAAGTAATAATGAAATGAAATTTATTGTGGAGAAAGTACTTCCTGGAGGGAAGTAATTATTATGGGTTATTGAGAACGTGGTTCCAAGTGAAGAATGAATATGAGCGAGGGGCTCATATGCATTGGCTATAGGAGGCTCGGGGACTTTATCATTAGCGAATTTCTACAGGAACTCTACCTTTCTCTGGGGTTTATGGTACAACTTAATTCATTAGCCATTAACCAATAATTTGAAATGGACAGGGTCAATATAGACAACTGCACAGCACCATTGGGAGAAACAACAATAATTTCATAAGGCCCTAACCAGCGTGTTTGAAACTTACCAGGAGTATGCTGCTATCTGGAGTCATACAGGAGGGCCTAGTCACCAACTGCAAATGCCTTATCCTTAATAAATTTTTCATGCCACCGCTTCCTCTGTTGCTGCACCAACTTCGTGTTAGCTAAAGCAGATTTCCACCATTCATCAAGGTTGTTCAAGTTGAGGATGCACTCTTGTTGAGCTTCAGTAAGATCCATACCAAGATCCAACATTGTGCATAGTGTCTTATGTTTGAATTCTACTGGAATCATGGTAGACTTACCATAAACTAGTTGAAATGGAGAGAACCCTGTAATAGTTTTCCAAGTAGTCCAACAGGCCCAAAGTTCTTTAGGAAGCTTGGCGGCCCAATCTTTCTTATGAATAGAGACAGTTTTGTAAGGATGGCTTCCAACTCCCGATTAGTAACCTCCACATGGCCAGTGGCTTGTGGATGGCAAGGGGATGACTTGCCATGGAAAATCTTATACTCTTCCATCAGGGAAGCTATGAGGTTGGAAGTGAATTGAGCACCCTGATCAGACACTATTTCTCTGGAAACACCAAATCTTGTAAAGATGCATTCATATAAAAAATGGGCAACATTTTCATCCCAAGGATGCTTCATTGCTTTAACCTCAGCCCACTTAGTAACATAGTCAGTACAGACCAAAATGTAAGACTTACCCTAAGAAGAAGGGTCAATGGGCCCAACAAAGTCAATCCCCCAATTGTCAAAAGGGGCCACAATGACCAAAGGCTGTAGGGGCATCTCATAAGTTTTAGTGGGCCTCCCCATGCATTGGCATCAATCACATTTCTTGGTATACCTAGCAGTATTCTTATGGAGAGTCCTCCAATAGTACCCAGTAGTCAAGATTTTGAAAGTTGTCCACTTTGTTGCAAAGTGGCTGCCACATGGCTCATCATGACATGCCCGAAGGATGTCATAGGTTTCATCTTCATGGATACACCTATGCATAACCTGATCTGGACAAGTATAAAACATGAAACCAGCAATCCAAGAAAAGTTAAAACTCTTCTCAGCCAACAATTTTTGTTCCTTCGAAGAGAAGTGAGTTGGTGTCCTCCCTGTGGTGAGATAGTTGGATATGTCGACATACCACAGGTTTTGTTCTCATAACAGGAAGATATGCTCATCTGGAAAACTATCATCAATGGTTGTAGGATCATCAGGAACATGTAAGCGGGAAAGAAAGTCAACCACTACATTGGCTTTCCTGGGTTTGGCCACATTAGTAATATCAAATTCCTGCAGTACTAGAAACTATCGAGCTAACCTTCCATATATGGCTAGTTTGTTCATCAGGTACTTGATAGCTGAATGGTCAGTATGGACAAATATCTCATATCTAGTAATATAGTGCCCAAATTTATTCAGTGCATAGATGACTGCCAGCAACTCTTTCTCTATCACGATGTAATTGAATTCAGCTCCCTACAGGTTCTTACTGATGAAGTAAATGGCATGTTCAACATCATCTATTTTCTTACCGAGCACTGCTCCAATGGCATAGTCGAAAGCATCTGTGTGGATATGAAAGGCTAATCCCCAATTGGGACCTCTCAATACTGGATCTATAGTGAGAGCATCCTTAATCTGTAGGAAAGATTATTCACAAACAAAATTCCAAGAGAACTCAGAATCATTTTTCAACAAGTTAAAAAGGGGTGTTGCAATCTGATTGAAATATTTAATAGATGGCCTATAGTATCCAGCATGCCCGAGAAAACTCTTGACATCTTTTTTCTTTTCTGGAGTTGACAGAGTGCTGATTACTATAATATTCGTTGGATCCACTTGGATGCCATGTGAGGAGATGTAATTTCCTAAAACAACACCCTCCTCCATCATCATAAAGAATTTATCACTATTGAGAGAAAGATTATAGTCTTGACATCTACGAAGTACCTTTTCCAGATTGGCTTTAGCTTCATCAAAAGTTTCCCCATAAGCAGTGTAGTCATCCATGTCAATTTCCATATAGTCAACATATATGTCTGAAAAGATACTGATGACAGCTTGTTGGAATGTGGTTGGGGCATTGCAAAAACCAAATGGTAGGACAGAGTAGGAAAAATTTCCCCATGGATAGGTAAAGGTAGTTTTATCCTGGTCCTAGGGAGCTATTTGGATTTGGTTGTAACCACTAAACCCATCCAGGAAAGAAAAATATTTCTTACCTGCTAGATTATCAAGGACTTGGTCTATAAATGGAAGTGGAAAATGGTCCTTTTTAGTGGCTGTATTGAGCTCCTGATAAGCCACACAAACTCACCATTTACCTCCTTTTTTGGGTACTATGACTGAGGGAGACACCCACTGGCTATCAGAAATGGGGTAGATGAAACCAACATTTAACAATTTCTAGAGCTCAGTTTTGACTATGTCCCTTAGGACAGGATTTACTCTCCTCTAACGTTGTCTGACCAGTTTATACTCTGGACTGATATAGATATGATGGGTACATAGTTTAGGATCGAATCCTTTCATGTCTATATAATCCTAGGAAAATGCCTGCTAGTTTTCCTCTAGCAGCTTAAGGATATCTATATGGTGTGGCAATGACAGGGTTTTGCTGACATTCAATTCCTTTCCTAGACTAACATCCATTTTAACTACTTTATCCAACATGGTCAACTAAGAAATTGGCAGTGAATCCATCTCATGGGGTAATAGGGAATGAAGAAAGTGGGAGGATAGTGATTATGGAGAGGTAGGTGGATTAGGCAAAATGGTCTCCAAAACATAGTCTGATTGCGGACACAACTGGGTATCTATGCCATATTCATTAGAGATAATGGATGAAATTATCTCATCTTCTTCCCTGGAGGCTACAAATGACTCCCTTCCTATCACCATGAGTTGATGGATTGAATTGGCTTTGGTTTCGACATCTTCTAATTCAGGTCATACTGCCTCATCATCTTGCAACATGGGTTGAGCAGGGGAATATAGGGTCAGGTTCTTTGTATGGACACAATTAGATATGGTTATTTTCCCAGACCTATAGGCTATGAAGGCATCAGTAGTGGCTAACCATGGTCTCCCTAGGATCAAAGGATACCCTCCCATATCAGCTTTAGGTGATAGAACAACAAAGTCCACTGGATACTCCCAAGAGTGTAAGGTAACAATGATATCATCTATCATTCCATCGAGTTTGACAGTAGAGCTATCAGCAAGATGCGGGATGGTTAGGGTATCTCTAAGACCAAAAATATTCAATTGAGATAGTACTTCCTTGGTCATGACATTTATAGAGGCACCTAGATTGACTAAAGCATTTTGAACTTGCATGCCATGAATAGTGATTATAACAACAGGGCTCCCTGGATCAGAGTATTTGGGAATAGTTAAATTTTCTAGCATAAGATCAAACAAATTCCCTACTACATGAATAGTCTTAGGATCCTTCTTCTTCCTCCCTGGTTTTTTTATACAAGCTTCCCTAATAGCCTTGGTGTAGACAAGAACTTCTTTGATTGCATCGAGTAAGGGTATTTTTACTGTCATCTTCTTCAACTGATTAAGTAAATCTGCTACTATGGGGTTGACTATGGGTTTAGATTGGTTGACTAACCTTTGAGGAAATGGGGGCTCTTTAGCTGTAGGAGAGGTCTGCAAAGATGGTACATCAGCTGATTCAAAAGGTGGCTCTTCAACCTCTGTGTTGATAGGCATTGGAGGAGAGGCAAGAGTAGTTCCTGACCTGAGATGGATATTATTTAAGGAAATGGCATAGCTTTGTTGTTGAGATGGTGACTTATTATTGGGATTAGGATTAGGCTAAGCTAGCAACTAGGTTTTCTGAGGCAAATTTCTACTAGCTCTAGGAGGAGGCATTATAGCCTGCTGCTGAGGTGGTGGCATTAAAGCTTATTGATTTGATTGGCTAGACCACTGATTGGGCTATTGCCAGCCCTGCTGAGGTTGCTGCCAACCTTGTTGAGGTTGTTTCCAACCCTCCTGAGGTTGTTGTCAACCCTACTCAGGGTTCTGTCAACCCTACTAAGGTTGTTTCCAACCCTTCTGAGGTTGGTAACAACCTTGCTGGGGTTGTTTCCAACCCTGCTAGGGTTGTTTCCAACCCTGCTGGGGTTTTTGCCAATTATTAAACCCACCAAAGCTGTGGGGACCCACATTCTAAAATTTTTTCCATGGATTGCTATTGCTAGAAGTTTGGAGAGGATCTTGTGGCATACCTAGTCTTTGGGCACATGGCCTGTGTTGATCGATATAGATCACCTCTCCATTTTCATCTATAGCTTTGAATTCCATAGGCATTGGCTGGGACTCCACATTTGCAATAGTCTTGTACTTACAGCTTCTCTTCTTTTCTCTACAATGTGGCCAGTATTCACCTAACACAACATTAGAATCCTCCTTCTTCCTTCTGGCCTACATGGTGTCCAACTGAGTAGAAACATCATTAATGATGTCCTGCACGAAGTCTGATAGAATATTTGAAAGTTCCATCTTGGATACCCCAGAACTAGTAGACTTATGATGTAAGTCTTAGATTTCTCTGCCCTTTTAAACAGTGGCCCTTGAATAATTCATGCAAATGTTCTTGATATCTGCCCAATTCTTCTAGTTGATGTCACCTCCGACCATAAGGTCCAGGGCCTCCATACTTCCTTCATGTACACCTTTCAAGAAAATATTTTCTTGGGATTCCTCATTCAGCTAGTGCTGTGTGTTACGTTGGAGGTTAAACATAAACTGAGAGACATAATCATCCAAGGTTTTATCCTCTTTCTGTGACATTTTAAAAATGTCATCTCCCTTTAAATCTTGACCCCTAAATTATTCATTATACTTTGCAATGAACGTAGTGCTCATGGCGTCCCAGTCTACTATGGCATTAGCTCCCAGCCCCATGAACCACCTTAGAGAAGCTTCTTTAAGAGTTGAGGGAAACAACTTTAGTTTATGGGCGTCATTTGTATAGTCATAACTCCTACAGAGGATGTGAAACTCAAATAGGAAGGTATCTGGGTATTCAGTAATGAGGCCATAAAATTTTGGGAGTACAGAAGTAGGTATGTTCTTCATATTTTGGTTTCCCTGTTGAGGAGGAATAGGGAAAGGAAAGGTAGGTTGAGCCATCCTTGGTTGAGGATTATCCTGATACTCAGGTTCAGCAAAGAGTTCATTCAAATACAATGACTCTTCACAGGATGATGGTTCTTGCTCAGTAGCATTCAAATACAATGACTCTTCAGAGGATGATGGTTCTTGCTCAGTAGAAAATGGGTTTATAAATGGTTCTTCTTCTTCCATGTTCACAACTAGGGGCTCCTCAAGCTCAGGGTTAAGTATATTAAATGATTTGGCCTAGTTATATTGAGGAAGGAAATTCTCAAGATGATCTCTTCTCCTATGCGTAAAAACAAATGCTAAACTAAATCTACGACACTGACTCTAGTTTGGACTAGATTGACACCATCCCTGAAAGCGGTGCCAAAAATGACTGGTTAGTATTATACCCTTTGCAATTAAGGATTGGACATCCTCCTTATAGTGACTTTGTAATAAAAAATTCCAACTATCATGCTAAGAACATCATACTGAGCTCATTAAATTATCGACCAGGGAACATAAACTTGAAATGGTACTCGCAAATTATATGCTCTAATCCACTCTAGGAGTCATCACCATTTAAGGAATAAAAATGCTGAAAGGAACACTAAACTAGGAAATGGAATTAATTGCTTAATCTAAAGATATAAGAGTGTGATGTAATAGTAAACTAACTATCTGCCTATGTTGTAGGAACAACCAATAGTGCTATTACCAGTGGCTACAGGAGCAACAAAGTCCTAAATGCTTCAAATGACTTACAACTATTTCCTATTGAACTATAAACTAATTTCACCTTCCGCGTGGGCCCCCACAGAAGAGTGAATGAACAAAAACTCAAAGACTAGGAATCAAAGATTTCATTTATTCATTCATGCAACATGAGTACAATAGTGTAGAAAATAAGATTGTATTTCCTTCTTCACTAGATTACATAAAAGGTTCTTGTAATACTAACTAGCTAAGGAACCTGAAATTCCAGCTTATTTAACAACAATAGGGATATGGAAATCATTAAGATACATAGTCAACATTAGGGATATGGCAATCATTAAGATACATAGTCAACATTATTGAATGCGGGAATAACTATATTCAACTGCACACGAATCTAGGAGTGTGCCACTGCTGGATTTACTCTATCGTGGCTATTATTTAGCATTGACCTCATCTACAATAGAAAACTGATATTTCTTGAGAGTAGTGGAGTCATCATGAGCTCCGCAACAACTGGTCTCCTGAAGGCGTCACTTCGTTCTTTAATGTTGACCTCTTCTTTACCCGCGGTTCCAATGTTTCCTGCAAAATATTAGCATGCATATGTATCCAAGAGAAAAATCCTTAATAAGTTTCTTCACTAAATTGCTCTCATCACATGGCTACAGGAAAAACCACCCAACTTAAAGAAGGACAAAAAGATACCAAATTTAGTTTCACATAACCATGTAACATACAGATAGCATATTTATAAACTTAAAATGTTCCACACACATTCACATACATATGTATATAGCAGTTCTGAGATATAAGTGTAAATAGTCTGAAAAAGTATTATGAAAGCTTATGAAGTTCTCAAAATCTAGTCATAAAAGCACATGAAACTATAAGCTAAATAGGCCTTATATTGGCCTCATCACTTGACAAGGTTGAGCCTATCCATGAACATGTATCTTGACATGCATTATCCTTTCCATCGACCTATTCACTTGCTCTCATCCATGGCACCCTATCATGATCTTCCTTATCCAAAGCCTATCCTCCCTGTCCATAAAAAACCTTTGCAATAATCCCAAAACATCTACTTATACCTCCATCACCCTTTATCCAAATCAATCCCAGCACTACCCTATCTAATTGACTCCTTGGTCTTGATCAAAATAAAGAACAAAAAATGTAAAATAGTTTCTCAAAAGAAACATCTTGACATGTCCATTCTTTTGGACCACATGCTTTTCATGACATCAGATCATTATCCTATATGTTATCCAACACCGCTCCATTGAGCCTACATTGGTATATTCTTTTTTCCCTAGCTTGGGTAATCTTGAGGAGACTATCTTTGAGGTTCACATTCACCCTCTTCAGCCACCATTGTCTATTTGCCTCATCTATCACCTTTCTAATCCATTTGTAATTTCCTCCACCTTTCTAGAAATCGGAGGCAAACCAATGTGATCTTTCTTGAGAATGAGAAATCTCTAAAAGGCATTAAAAAATCTAAAAAATTTGAAAAATTCTTGAAAAGGTGCCTTGATGCATCAACAAAAAAATAAAAAAAATAAAAAATACAAAAAAAATGGAAAAAGAAGAAAATGCGCCTTGGTGAAAACCTGGTAAATAGGCACCATGGTAGAAAAAATAGAATCTCTTCCAAGTAGTTGAAAACCTGGTAAATAGGAACCTCTTATACTCAGCGCTCCATCTATCAATACTCGGTCTTGGCATCAATCCTTTGCTTCAGTTTGTACATAGCTTTTAGTCACTTTTGTGACACCTTAGTTCTTGTGAGAACCCTCCTAACTTGAAACCGATCTAGAGTCATAACCTAGGGGCCATCAAATCATCTTTGTCCTCATTGTATGAGTCAAGTCAATCATCATCATTTTCTACTAGGGGCATGGGTCCCCAAATCAGATCACATCTTTGGATTACACTACATTCAGTAATCTTGTCATTTCTGAAGGACAACTCGCTAATGACAAGAACAGGTGTTTCTCAACACCCTAATCAAATGTGTTTCTTAACACTATCTTTAGACACATCTATTTTTCTTAACACACATTGGATACTGAAAATATAAATAATAGATCGATAACAATCAAACACATCACACTCACAAGCACGATGGTGTTTCTCCACACCTCATACACATACACATCTAAAAAAAATTGAAACTGGCTGAAGTATGCTAAACTTTTCTTTGTATGTTGTATCTTTTCATTAATTTTTCATTAATATTTTCTTTGTCTATTGCTTGTTGGTGTGATCCCGATGATCCAACAACGTCAAATAAACTGGGTGTAAGTGATAAGATCTCCTACCTTAAGGTGGAAAAGCCTCACATCCCTCAATCCTATTTACTTGCATGCCAAGATGAGGTCGGAACTATCTCCTTGACTGTTATTTCTCTACTTTTTTACGCAAGATTGCACTCATGGTCATCTTGTCTTAGAATTCCTTGATACTGGTGTACTCTTGCAACATCAACTGGAAACAATGTTCAAGTCATCTTAACTATTGTGGCTTGATGCTTATGTTGGTTTCTCATATCTTATCCAATGAAAGTCATATTCATATTCTTATGGTCAGTGTGGCACCAGTAAGGATTGTATCAACTCTAATGTTCCAAAAATGCTCGATGATGAAAATTTTCAATGCTAAAGGTTGAGTGACTACACCTTAGGTTGCATTCATGTTAGTCTTGCATCTACATCTACATCTGCATCATGTTGAAATCAACATAATATCGATATATTTCTCTAATGTAAAGGATCTGAGGTTCTTATCGATCAATCTTCTCATCATCAAGAGGTCATTTGTACGTGAACATGAAATCCCTTGCTAATTTGACTATCCTGATTCCATTTTCAGGATCGAAATCAAAATCTGAAATTATCTTGCTTGCCATTTTTTATGTTTGACTTTATCAATTAACTGTAGTTGACTTCTTGCACAACTAATGAAAATCTATCATGGTCTTCTTCTAATCAATCCTTGTATCTTACTTTTTGTCAGTCTCAGTCAAACAGGACCTCCCATCAAGTACATCTTTTGTCCTAACCTCTTGGGACCTATTTCTAATCAAATCAACTTCTTACATCATGTTATCAATCAAATTACTTCTCATCACTGGGGAACCTAGCCATATTTTGATTTTTCTCCTGAGGGGGCAGGATGAGGACATCACCATTCCAGTGATTACATCCTGAATCAAAATCCCATCGCTTGGAGCATCTCAGCTTTATCTCATCAAATCAAGTTGAGATCCTCTTAAATCAAAGGAAACCTAATCAATTGTCTTATACATTGGTGAATACACTCAAAAACAGACAAAATCTATCTTATACGGGCTATTCATTATTGAAACCAGATACATTGATCAAATTGGCTTCATCGCTTCAAATTAAGTCAATTTTCTTGCTAATCAAATCTCTTAATGGTAATCAGTTTCATCACTTCAAATCAAACTAGTGATTCATTCAAACCAATCAAAATGTTTAAGAGTTCTTGACAGATGTTCAGTTTCATCGCTTCAAATCAAGCTGAGCATTCTTTTTATATCTTTTGATCGATCTTCATCTAATCAAGCTCGGATTCTATTCTCTCTTCTCAAGAATAGTTTTATCGTTTCAAATAAAACTATTCTTGATCTCATCAATAACAAGTCTTTGAATTAATGCACTAATCACACATCAATTCAAAGAGGGGTAAATGTAATCACATAAAAATGGTCATCTAAACCATAGAATCCCAATCTCAACAATTAATCAAGAAACCCAAATCTTGATAAACCCTAAGTCCTAAATCAAACAGGCAATTCCTCAATCTATCAAATTTGAACTAATCTGACCTAAACCCTAGGTCCTAATCAATCATCATACTTGATTAATTAAATAATTCCTGAAATCATAATATATTGGCAAATAAACCTTATGTTAATTATTTAATTGATATATGGTATATTAATTAAATAAAATTACAAAATTGTCAATTAAATCAAAAAGAGAATTCAGTTAATTAATAAAAACAAATATGCATTCAAAATCATTTAAATTATTAAAAATGCATATGACATCATCAAATCTAGTTAACCGATTATCAAAATGGAAACAATCCATCTCCACTTAGTTAAATGATTCTCCACTATTTATCATTTTGGAAACATTTTAGTTAACTAAAAACTGACTTTGGAAGTTTCCAAAATAAATGATCAGTCAGTTCAGTCAACTTACTCTTTTGACCAATCAAATCTCTTGCACATGGATTGTGCTTCTTCAATCAAATCTGAGCCACTCTTTTCTTTCGATCTCGACCATAGATTCTATCTAAAGATTTCTATAAAAGAGAAGCTCATTTCCTTCACAAAGGATCCTAACTTTATTATTGTTATTATACTGCATTTTCTTTTCTATCATTCTTAGCTTTCAATTTCAATTATCTTTAATTGTTATTACTTTCAATAATGCAAATTTAATTTAGAGCATATTTCATTTGGTGTTATTAAAAATGAATCAATCACTCTTCAATTTGGTGCTCTTAAAATTGAATCTTAATTAACTTTGGATTAACAACAATCCACATCTTGCATTCATCATTTTATATCAATCATCTAGATTAAAAATCCTTTGTTTAGGATATTGGTGTAGTCACTAAGTTTGTGATAACCTGAGAGCAAACTCATACTCCTGCCTACTAGAAGGCAATGGGCCGTTGTCGGTTAGTGTAGTTGTTTATTTCAATTTCATATTTTCTAACCCACTAACCACGTAAAGACTCATTAAAGTGTGTGTATTTTTTGTGTAGCTTGCAAGTACCCCATTTTCACACATACATCATGTGTGCATAGCTCCTTCAAAAAAACCCACTGGGAAGGAAAATAAAGCTTTAGAAAAAATATTTTAACTCTGTGCCATAGTGAACTTTAATTCACGTGATCTAATTTTTCTGATCTGTAAAGGTCCACAATCTCTACAATTGGAGACTCTGTCCCAATTTCCAAGGCAATCTTTGTCTTATCTTCAGTACTAGTACAAAAAAAATCTTTTTAATTTTTTCAATTTTGTCAACAACAGACCTTGAAATATTAAAGAGAGAAAGAAAGTACATCAAAATATTTTGGTGAAAATCCTTAAGGAGTTGAACTTTTTCAACTTGGCTTGATAATTTTCCTTTATAACCAGTTATCTTTTTCTAAAATCTCTTAATAAGGCCATTTTAAAAGGAATTCAGAGGGAAATTGATAGAGAGATTTAGACCCAACTACACGTCAAGCAATAAAGTAAGACTCCTTCGCAAGATTCTATCCATGTTTTCCTGTAAAATTAATGAGCACATTAAGAAAGTATAACTTTCTCTTTCTGGTAATTATGTGCTATATAGAAATAAGAGCATAGTTATCCAAGTTCTCTTTCCAATTTTTATCTTCTAAGAGGTAGGATTCTCTAAACATGATAGTGTCATCAACAAATTGTTGATTGGTTTAAGGGTGCAATTGAGAGGCAACTTTGACACCCTTCAAAAGATTTAATTCTCTATAAATGTAAATGTTTTTTCCAAGAACTTTAGCAAAATTTTTGAATAAATATGAGGAGAGGGGGTATCCTTTCCTCAACATTTTTCCTCAATAAAATAACCCTTTTGAGGATCCATTAACCAAAATATACAACATAGTGAAAGTAACACATTTTGTGATTATTTTTAAGAATATTCTTGTAAAGGAAATATTTTTAAGAACTTTTAACAATAAATTATAGGAGACCCTGTCATATGCCTTAGAAATATCAATTTTGAGAGTCATACCTATTTTTTTGAGTGGATGGTCTCTTGAATAGTGATAACGACATCTAAAATATTCCTTACTTTAACAAAACCTCTCCGATTCTTACAGATTAGTTTATCCCACACTAGCATGAGTACATTAACCATAATTTTAGATAATATTTTGTAAAGAGTATTAAACAAGTTGATAGGTCTATAATCATACATTTTTTTAGTATCCAACACCTTGGGAATTAGTGCTTTATAGGTGGGTATAATCTATTTTATAATCCTTCTCATTTTGAATAAATCTCTGGTAGCACTATGGATATCACCCCCACAATATCCCAAAACTCTTGAAAGAGAGTAGGGGGGAAGCCATCAGGACTAGGAGCTTTATGAGCTCTCAAAGAGAACACCACCTCTTTGACTTCCCAAAATGAAATTTTCTCCATAAGATTTTTATTGTCGTGATCTAACACCATTCTAGGACTAACTTCCAACATCCTATAAGGATAAGTAAAACATAAAGGGAGATTCATTTGGTGTAATATCTTCATCTTTAGTGAAGGTGCCATCTGAAATTTGTATTTTTGTTATATTATTTTTTCTTCTTTATTTTTAAGGTATACTAGTGGAAAAATTTAGTGTTTCTATCTCGTCAGTTAAGCAATGAACTCTAGATTTTTGTTTTCAATATTTCTTCTTTCATATTTAATCTAGTTCATCTCTCCCTTAAAGTTCTTGCTTCTTGACATACATTGTACAGCTATTTTAAGAATATAATATCTTTATATAGAGTTGTAACATTTGAAATCTAATCTTATTCCTATGGTTATTAATCTTCACATGTTCTTTAGGACCGCTTATATCTTAGAGAAAAAAAAAATAGTTTGAAATTTTTTTATTGAGGTAAAGCCTTAGCAATTATATTTCTTGATGAAAATAATGGTTTTACATCTATCAAAGTTATCCATGATTAGTATACACATAAAGTATCTAATAATTCTTTTAAATAGATTCCAAAAAACTAATACAAGAACCCACTACTATGACATAAAAATGGAAATATACAATTTTTTTCCATCATTGAAACCTTTGAAAAAAGTCATTGCAATTTATAGATTCAAAGAGAATTTTAGTAGTATTACAAGATACATATTTAATACTTTAGAACCATGAAACAAGAAGAAGGAGATGTTGGCAAGTGTCCTGATGAGTATTGCATAAGAATTTTCATTTATGGAAACATGACTTATTAGCATGGTCGCTTGGTGTGCATTTCAGTTTTGGAGAATTTGTTATGAAAAATGACATAGTCTAGGAAGCAGTTGACATGGTACATTTACACAGTTTTGACTAGCGAGCACAATATGTGACAATTTTAGACCTTTGAGCTTAGAGGTATGTTATATGGGATGTAATTTACCTTCAGTTAAGGTTGCTTGGATTTTGGAGTTGAACATAGATAGTTACAACTTGTTGAAGTTATGCGAAGATAGTGAAACGGGGATACAGGGAAGATGATTGGTCGTGATGATTAAGGGAGTATTTTGGGGAATCCAAAAGTGCTACTTTAGATTTGGATTGGATCCTACCCTATTTTTTTTGATGTATGATAACTAACTATTTATTTTCTATTTGGTTATGTGTTGGACACATTTTTTGATGTACTTGTGAGATGACTAGAAGAGTCTTTGAGATTGAGTATATAAGTGAAGTTGTTTTATGATGTGAAGAAGTGTGTGGAATGTGTAGATGCATTGTGATGTCAGAATAATATAATAGATGTTGTGAGCTTTACTTGAGGCTACTTGAGCATAAAATATGCTTGTATATTTCATATTGATAAATCATTGTAACAGATAGTTTTGTTTTGTAAGAGAAGTGAGCTCCTTGTATACCCTTGACAAGGTTTCTATCCTTTAACAAGGATATGTAATAAATGTAATATTCAGCTCCTAATAGGGATAGGTCTACTAACAAGGATACTATACTTTTTAATGCATCATTTGTGGGTATCATCCCCACTAGGGTTTTTCCTTCACCAGGGTTTCCACGTGAACAAATCATGGTGTTATGCATTGTTTACTTTATGTGTATGTTATTCTTATTTTAGTAATTGCATTGTTAAGCTTGAAATTTTTAAGTTTGAAATTAAAGTGTTGTAATACTTATTCAACCCCCTCTTAGTATTACTTAATCCTAACAATTGGTATTAGAGCTTGTGTCCATTGGAGACAAAGCCTAAAATATTAAGGAAGATCCATATGGATTCAAGTAGTTTGGAGGAAAACTTTGAGGGAGCACTTGGAGACCTTGATAAGGCAAAATCTGATAATGTTGAATTTAAATTCAAACTAAGAAGAGCAGAGGGTTTCATAAAGAAACTTAAGGAAAAAATTGAACTTTATAGAAACCAAAGGAAAGATCTTATGGATAAGATACAGGAAGAATCTGATAATGATTCATCTTATTAGATTAAGCATCTTGAAAAAGACAAAGAAATGTTGAAACATGAATGTAAAGTTTACACTATTCAGATGGCTAAAGAAATTCAACAAGAGAAAGATGAAAAGACAAAACTTGAAGAAATATTGAAGAATGCCAATGTGTAGATGAAAAATATGCATTTCAAATTTGATGAAGAGAAATATAATCATAGCATTAAGGGAAAACTTGTTGATGCAAAGAATAACATTGAAAAACTTCATAGAAGCAGTGAAAATATTGATGAACAAAGGGACATAAAAAATCCTAAAGGTGACATGACATGATTTGGCTTTGATAAATAAGAATGCTCAAAATATAAATATAAATAGTCTAAAGGAAAACCAAATGAGAAACCTAATCAACAAGAATATCCTATACAACAAGAGGAACCTAGATAATGTTGGAGATTTGATTCTGAGCAGTTGATTGATTGTATGTTTGTCATTGATGACAACATATAATACACGGTAGTAATTCTGTATGCACTTATCAGAATGATGATATGAAGACTTGTGGGGATAGATACATGTTTTTGACATGTTTATTTTGTTATGTTCATACACACAGACCCAGATATAATGTTTCAGTAAAGTTATGTAATTCTGTTATTGGCAGTTACAGTTCTAGAAGTGTAACTGTTTAGGGCCGACATATATCACATGTTTCTTGAGTTGCACCTATCTTTTGTATATGTGTGTGTATATTCATGATTAGTTATGAGTTGATGATATTAATCCAAAGGTGCCAAACATGTTTCAAGAAGATTGCAAAGTTAGAGTTAAATTGGTGAGGCCGACTCAGTGAAGCATCACATCTATTCAGTTTATACTTGCGCGATTGTAATAATGCTTGTGTTCTTAGTAGATCCGACAAGGATGTTATGAAGAGTTGTCTTACAGGTCCCATGATCTCATACTTTGAGGAAGATAATTATAGCAAGTAAAAGGTGACACGCTAACTATGAATGATACGAAAAGATAAGAAAGATGTACAGAGCAGATTATCAGAGTTGGTTCATTCATCAAGAGTCTATGTGAAGAATAAGTGAAAGATTGCAATACACTAGAACTGATCAAGACAGTAGGTCTACTCTACAGTTCATCATCAAATATAGTGCATATCTATTATATAGAAGGTTGTAGCCTTCACCATCAAGCAGTGAGCTTTTGGATAGTGAGTCCACCACCCCTAACAGGGTTATTTTTAAAAGACTCCTAACAGGGTCCGACCCTTAACCAGCTCACTATACTTATTGCATTGTAAAGTAAAACTCCTAACAAGGTTGAGATATATTCTAATAGGAATTACTATAAATGAGTATAGTTCATTGTGGGTGCTAATTCCCACCAGGGTTTTTACCATTTGGTTTCCCCGTAATCAAATTGTGTGTTGTGTACGGTGTTATCTAATTAAGCATTTACTTTGTTGTATTCTGAAGTTAAAGAAGTAAAGTTATTGATAACTGATTTACCCCCCCCCCTCTCAGTTATCCTTTGAGACTATTCTAGAAATTGGTATCAGAGCCAAGTGCCTTGGAGAAGAAGCCTAACAACTTAAGGTAGATCATATGTCTTAGTTCAAAAAATAAATCCCTAAGTTTGATGGAGAAAATTATCTGGATTGGAAAAACAAAATGATAACACATCTACAATGTGTTGGCTTTGAGATCTTTTAAATTGCTACACAAGAGGTTGTAATTCCATCTCTCAAAGACCTTGCAAAGGATGATGCTACTAACAGAAAAAAAGATATATATTTACACATAATGCAATTGCTAAAGAAGCCCTAATCAGCGCCTTATCTGACAGTGAATTTTCTGAGATCAAGAAAATTGATAGAGCATATACCATATGGAAGTATTTAGAAGATATATTTGAAGGAGATATTCAAGAAAAGAATGCACATAGGAAGACATGGAAAAAGAAATACAACAGTCTTGAAATGTTACCTAAATAGAACATTAGAGCTTACAATCAAAGGATAAATGAAGCAGTCTCTGGAATCAGAAACAATGGTGGAGAAATATCAGAAGATGATATAATGGACAAGTTGCTAACTACTTTAACATCAGACTATGAAAACAAGATCAGTATTCTAGAGGAAACCATGCAATTCTCACAAGACTTCAAGAGAGAGACCTTGATCAGAAAAATCTCTGCAT